>CM062805.1:925396547-925614047 GCA_031772625.1 Pinus tabuliformis | reverse complement strand
ACATTAAGTATATCAATGTATCAACATTAGATAGCCTCATAGAATTTAAGAAGATCAAAAAGTTCAACACCAGGTGCATCATTTCATCATAGCAAACATAGAACCAAGTCGCTTTCATATGCATGTATGATTAAAGAAAGATACATTCTCATCATTCCTTAGGGCTTACCTAACCATCAATGGTACTACTAAAAGACAACATACCATGCATACGTTGTGGTATTACCTGTCCACCCTTTTCATTAGACATAGGTAGCTTGTAGCACTTTGTCATGCATAGTGCCTCTTAACCTTTTCCGGCTCTAGCCATATTTCTTGCATTTCAGATTATCCTCAAGAAGGATCCACTGATCACATCTCAACTAGGAAGTTAGAAACATCCATATACTCAAATACATATGCAATAAGTATAAAAAAGAAACATAATAATCAGACCCATAAGTCTAAATGAAAGTACGAGGCATCATAAGTCAAGAAATACTTATCTTCAATGAGAGGTGATCTTCTCCCTCTTGAACCAGCCATCAACATCCATAGTTTGCATAACATTGTTACCTTTAATCAACCAACTAGGCCTACTAGGGATTATCCCATTTATGACTTCATCAAATCTTTCACAAGTGCTTGAGCCTCCTCATATTGACCATGCTTTTCCATAAACTAGGGTTTTTTTTCCAACTCTAACCTCATAGAATCTATCAAACCCTAATAGTAAAGTTTCCTAGGGTTTTCTTGAAACCTTAGAATTCTTTTAGGTCTCCACCATCCTTTTTTTGTTGCTTCTATCAATGGTGTAATCATTGGGGTGATCTTCATGGATTTTCTTCATCCCAACTCTAATACCATGTTAATTTTTCATAGGGTTACATTGTTCTTTTCTTAGATAATTTCATTTCTTCATTAACACATTAAGTTCACCCCAAATCATCATTACATTATTTAGATCTACATCATTAATCATAAACATATGCAACTACGTAGAAAGAAAAATATAATCATCATCAATGTAGCGGAACATAAAGGAACAATGGAAGAAAATCATGCACACATAGAGACACCATGATTGGTTGGAGACTAGGACAAAACCCACTAAGGGGAAAACTCTTGGAAATTATTCTTCTTCATAGATCATCATCAAATGATTCAACAAAGTAGAGTACAATGATACAGATATTTATATATGCAACAAAACAACTACAACATTTATAACATGACCTTAAACACAATTATACTCAAAGATCATGATTCTGAGGACTGTAATGCATTGTGAATGACTATAGTTAATTTTTGGTTACTACTGTTACTGTGATGAACACTACTGCATACTAATAACTCATCTTTTGGTCCCATACGTATGCAGAGATAATGTGTGTGAGAATCTAAGGTAGATATGGATTCTCTCTAGAGGACTGGATGAGTGCGTCTGGGACAGATCTAGGCACTCCCAGGAGAACTGTATGTGAGCATCCAGAGTCCAACTACACTACAGAAACCCTAACCTCCTAGACGCTCTCTTAAGTACACTGTGCGATCTTCTAAGGCTTCCCAGGCACTCTCAGGACCATATCGTGCCAATATCCAGGGACGAAAAACCTTAGTTATGTGCGAGCATCTGTAACTCAGAAACCCTAGACACGTGCGAGCTTTGACCCTGTAGTTTAAGAGCCTTTGCGTGAGGTTTCCTTTACAAGACATGTGTAAACCAAACAATAGAAGAGAGAAGAGAGTGCTTGATGATTGTCTCCAAATGAGTTTGAGGTATATTCTATTTATAGGCTTTCATGAGGGTTCACTTGATGTTGAGGCCGACTTGACCATTTGAATATGTACTTAGGGCCGACCTAATCCAATATACACGAGTAAATAAACAAATTCAAAAAACAACTTTTGCTTGTCCAAATAAAGTGATATTTAGGTCAATTATGGTCCTCTCAAAAAGAGGAATCTATTGAAACTATTATCTTCATCATATGAGCTCTCCAAAGTGGAATTTGACCGTAGTTATGTAATTTTAACAGGTTGAAGACATGCTCCTCAAGAAAAGAAAGATATGTCGAAGATTCAATGTTATTGCTGTCACACATTTGGTCACTACAAAAATCAATATCATGAAAGATCGAATGATAGAAAAAGGAAGGGTAAGCAACATGATTCCATATAAGATATTGATCACGATGAACATCCAAATATATCCAAAAATGGAAATCTAGGTAACAAATATTTCTTCTTTTTCTTTGCTCTTGCAGGTTCTGTTGCAAATAGTAGTGACATGTGGTTGGTAGATAGTGGTGCCTGTAGACATATGATAGGATATCATGAAAATCTCACAACTATAGTAGAGAAGAAATATTCACAAAAAGTAGTCTCATGGAGATAACAAAAATTATGTAGTCAAAGGTATTGGGTCATCATCCATTGAGCTAGAATCAAGTGAAAATATTAATCTAAGTAATATATTGTATGTACTAGGTTTGAAAAAGAATTTGGTTTCTACTTCATGTTTGGAAGATAAAGGATATAGAGTAGCATTTGTTGATGGTAAATTCCTTGTATGGCTCAAGGAGTCAAGTATAGATTCTGCTAGAATAATTGGAGTTTGTGAAGGAGGGTTGTATAGACTCTTGGGTCAACTAGATCAAGCATTAGTGCATGATAATATTAATCTATGTGAACTATGGCATAAAATGTATGCTCACATTCACTATAGATCTCTGCCAGCATTGAATCATATGCTTTTAGTATTCCATAATTGCAGGTAGAGTTTGAAGGAGTATGCAGAGGGTGTGCACTTGGAAAGAATGTCAAGAGATTTTTCTAAGAAGTGTCAGTAGGTCCAAGGAAATATTGGATCTAATTCATTCTGATGTATGTGATCCAATGCCAGTAAAATATCTAGGAGGATTTTTGTACTATGTGACTTTTATTAATGATTTCTCCCGCAAAGCATAGATCTACTTCATGAATACAAAGGATGAAGTCTTCAACAAATTTCAATTGTTCAAGGCCTATGTAGAAAATTTGACAGGGAAAAAATAAAGAATGTGAGATCATATAATAGAGGAGCATACACTTCCAAGAAACTCATTTCCTTTTTGCAAAGAAACTAGGATTAAGAGGGAGTTGATAGTCCCTTACAACCCCCAACAAAATTAGATTGTTGAAATAAAGAACATATCCATTGAAGTTGTTAAGTAAATGATTCATGATCAAGACTTACCTATGTTCTTATGGGTAGAAGCATCCTTGACAACAATCTATGTTCAAAACGTTAGTCCTTATCAAATCTAGGAAGATAAGACCCTTGAAGAAGCATTTACTGGAGAGAAACCAGAGGTTGGGCATTTGAAAATATTTGGTTGCCCATTTTACATTCATGTACCCAAGTAGAAAAGGATGAATCTAGAACCTTCAAGAAAGAAAGGAATATTTGTTGGATATAGTAAGTCACAAAAGGCCTATAGAATTTATGTTCCAAAACAATGACATGTTGAAGTCAAGTGTGGGGACTTTACCTTTGATGATAATGTTTCCTATTGGAAGTCCAAAGAAGGTCACATGGACACTGATTGATGACGATGAAGAAAGTGAAGCTCCCAAGGAGGAAGATTTAGGTTCTTCCTAACCTATAGAACATCTCATAGATCATTAAGAAGAGACAGAAGGGCCCAATGAACTAGTGGATCAAGTTATTGTTCCTGAAATCAAGAAAAGGCTAGCATGGATTGGGTCCACCTTGCTGAAATAAGAAGGACATGCAACTCCACTTGAAACCTTAAGGGAAACTAAGAGACCTAAGAGGTATTTTTTATATGTAGTTGTGATGACTCATCTCATTTATTTTGAACCTTCCAACTATGAGGAGGAAACTACCCAACAAGTTTGGAGAGATGCTATGATGGAGGAGTACCAATCCATTATGAAGAATGATGTATGGGAAATTGTTCCAAGACCTGAAGGGAAGTCAGTAGTAACCTCCAAATGGATAAACAATATTAATCATGTAGTGAATGGCAGTATTGACAAGTACAAAGTGAGATTTATGGATAGAGGATTCTCCCAGAAAGAGGGAGGGGACTATGATGATACATGTTCCATTGTTTCCAGGTACATTTCTATTAGATCTATTACTTATGTTACTTCTTATATGAGTTGGAATTCACATCAAATGGATGTAAAGACTATTTTCCTCAATGGTTTGATTGAGGAAGAAATGTACATAAAGAAACCCGAAGGTTTTGATATACATGGGAAGGAGTCTCAAGTTTTCAAATTAAAGAAAACATTGTAAAAACTTAAGCAGGAACCAAGAGCCTGATATTCTCAAATTAATGGCTACTTAACAAGGCTTGGTTTCTCCAAAAGTGATGTTAATCCAAATTTATATATCAAGGTCTAGAAAATGAGCCTGTGATTCTATTGTTATATGTTGATGACTTATTTCTGACAAATGTAGAAAACCTCATTGCCCAGTGTAAGAGGGAGTTGACCTTTGAATTTTATATAAGGGATCTTGGCTTGATGCATTACTATTTAGGACTAGAAGTATGGAAAAAACCTAGTGAGATATTCCTTGGCCAAGGAAAGTATATTATCAATATCTTTTAGAAGTTTGGAATGATGGAACGTAAATATATGGAAATTCCCATGGTGACTAATATAAATAAGTTGAGAGACTCGTAGTCATATTTGATCATTCCATCCATGTACCAAAAGTTGAATGGATCCTTGATGTACTTGGTTAATACCAAGCTAGATATTTTATTTACAGTGAACACTCATAGCCAATTCCAAGTGGGACTAACACATGATCATTGGATTGCAACAAAGCATGTATTGAGATATCTCTATGGTACAGTTAATTATGGCTTGAGATATGTATTAAATGGTGATATATAATTGCAGGGATATATAAATTTTGATTGGGAAGGGAGTGCATAAGACATAAATAGTACATCCAAAGGTTGTTTCATCTTGGGATTTGCTTTGATTTCTTGGATGAGCAGGAAGAAAATAGCTATCATACTCAACACTGCTAAGGTCAAGTATATTGTATCTAGTTTATTGAGTTGTGAAGCAATGTGACTTCAAAAGTTACTCACATGACTATTTGATCAAGTGTTGGAACTGACTGTGATATATTGTGACAATCAAAGTTGTGTGAATATTTTGGATAATTTAGTTTCCCATGATAGGTCGAATCACATCGAGATAAAGTTTCACTATATTCATGACATGGCGCAAAAATGGAGAAGTGAGGCTCCAATACATCTCTACAAATGTTAATTTTCCAATGTTCTATGTTGTAAAAATAACTTATATCAATTCTTCTTCAATAGAAATTAATTATCCAGTATATTTTCAATCTTCCAATATCAGTAACCAATTATAGGTAGAACAATAAACCAAATGCACAATATAATACAACCAATAACAATAGAGACACAAATATTTAGTTAAAGATAGGGGGAAAACCCCCACAAGGGGGGGAACCCTTTCTAAATTCTTCTTCTATTAGATTGTCATCAAATATTCAGAAAAGAGATACATAGTCCAAGTACATCAACAATGATTCGAAGGATCAAAGCCTTGACCAATCAAGTCAAATATTAAATATCCAAATCAATATGAGCAATATAGTCAAATCTGGTCAAAAGTCAAATATGCAATTCCTGGTCAAATTCAACAACAGTCAACACAACCCTAAAGAGACCTTATAAACGGTCAATTATACTCAAAAGTATTTGGTCAAATAGTCAAAGGATGTATCCTCATTCCTTCAATCAAAATTGGTCAAAACAATCCCAAAACGCTTCCCATAAGATCTGGTCAAAGTCAAAATTTTACCTACAGAAATCCTAGCTCAGAAATGCAGTGAACGCTTGGTCAAGATAACCAGAAAATCTTGGTCAAAGTAGCAGAACATCTCAGCCTTCCAAAATAGGTCCAAAACAAGTCAAGTGAAAGTAAAATCTCCTGAAGTCAATGCAATTCAAACAACCCAAAACAAAAGTCAAACTCAATTAACGAAAAAACTCTCTCTCTCCTTCACACATGTGAACTCAACCCTACAATTTTTCTCTAGTATGAACCAAATGAGATGAAAATAAGATGTAACGATGATGCTTCCAAATGATGTTAAGAATATTGTATATATATGTGGTTGAGGAAGTCAAATTTGTCCTTGAGGTCGACTTGTACCTTTTGTGATGATGTGGTTCTATTGTAGCGATTGAAACACCCTCCAAAATTTTGGCTTGCATCCAAATTTGAGAGCCTTCCTTAGTTTTTCCCCTTTATTACATAGTAATTTGTCACTGTCTTCGTTCCAGTCTTTCTACTGTGTCATGTGTCCAAGACATACATGCTCATATTAGACAAATTCTCTCTGATGTTGCCAAATGACCCACTTTTCCTAAGTTATCTGCCTCATCGCATCTGTTGGCTAAATAAACGCACTGAAGGGCGCTCCAAAACAGTCCAGAAGCGCTGCCATCGTGGAAGTACACCTGATTCTCGCGATGGTCCAATTTTATGTGCCAGCGCGAGGTCGCTTGTAATCTTTAGTGATGACCTGACTAGCTATATTATTCAATAGCGATGTCAGCGCAGAAGATCAGTTATGTACCCGCGATGATCCAGATTGGGCGAATTTGTTCCAATAGTCGGCCTTCCAGATGACTCCAAACCTGGTTGTTGGCATAGTTTGTATCGCCCTCCTTTCTCTGGCATGGTTGTTCCGTCATTTGTGCTACCTTCCTTGGATATAAGCTCACTCTTCCACTTTTCATGGAGACTCCTTCTCCTATTTAAACTCTCACCATTGCTATGTGCTGCTAGTTTTTGGAATGGTCGTTGATAGTTGGCTAGTGGAGTAGTGCTGTTAGTGTTTGTGAGTTTGCTAGATAGCTGGTGTGAGTGTGACAAGTGTGGGATTGTTGATAGCTTGAGGAAGGTTGTGAAGTGCCCTTAATCTTGTGTAAAACTTGTGAGTGAGAGAGGCTTGTATCTTGGGAGATCCATCTTCAAAGAGTGAATGCTTGAGGAACATGCTGGCTAGATCCCTCTGAGAAGGCTTGTGACGTCAAGACTTTGGTTGTAAGCTTACTCTTATTTCATTATTAATGCAATCAGTGATGTTTTCCTATGTCTTGTATGTAATGTACTTGATAGCTCATGACTTCTTGACTTTGTGAGTAAACAGATCATTGTTGTTCCGGTTACGTGCTTTGTTGTATTTCCTTTGCATTGTTTCAGGTTGATTACTCATTAGGAAAAGGAAGCGGAAGCTGGAGCAGCGCAACGGAACTCCATCTACCACTGGTTGAGGTAGGCCTCCAACTATGATTGTTTAAGGAAAGCTATTGTTGATATGTCCTTGTTTATGACTAGGCCCACTCTAGGGCTAGAGGGGTTGCCTCTGTCCACATAAGGAACACTTTCCTGCATCACAAATTGGCAACTCTGCTGGGGATTTTGGCCTTGTTTGCTCTTGTTTTGATTTTTGAATTTGGTCTCTCTTTGTTTTTAGGGATTAATTAGCAGTCTTCTGGGTCACCTAGATTGATCTGGGAGGTCCCTCTATTGTCTATTAGATTGGTTGGTCCTGGTTTGGGAGTTTTTGGCTCATTTGCCATTGTTTTTTGCATCATCGTGGAAAAAAGCCTAATAGACGCGACGTCATCGCCACTTTGTAGCTTTTTACTCGCGATGATCTCGGGTTGCTAGCTTAATTCCCGTGACAACTCTTGAAATCGCATCATCGCGGAAAATAGGTGTATTTCCTTGATCATCTTGGGTTGTCAGTGAAAAACTTGCGCTGACATCTCTAGTTGTCTGTCCATCACTAGCGATGGTATCTCAACTTGCGCTGACATCTCTAGTTGTCTATCCATCATTGGCAATGGTATCTCATTTAGCGATGACATCTCTAGTTGTCAGTGTAACACTTGCGATGATTCCTGTAAAGTTGTTTTTATAACTTTACCTCCTAAATTCATCAATCTTTCTTATCCCCTGTTGTTTCTTGTCTCTCATTAGCTTGTTTTAATTCCTTTTGGTTAGGGTACTGTCCCTTTGATTTCATTGAGTGAGTCTTGTGTTTTTTTTACTATGTGACCTAGCCCTTTAGAAGTTTCGTCGAGAAACCGTTTTCTTGGGTTACTTGTCTGTTCAAGGTTCATCCACAACCTTCTTGTGATTTGCTTGAGGCTCTTTCACTGCTTGTTTTCTTGCTGGTTGATTTTTAGTGTCGATTATTGAACCAATTTTTTATGTTGATTCGATTTCTTCACTACCAAGCATAGATCACAATTGTTTGGATCGATCAGTTCACACTTGCTTGTTTGCTTCTTTGAATTTAAAACAAAAATAAAATCAAAATTTTGCATTCATTTAGCATACGAAAGTGAAAGTACATTTGCATTACGAATTTTCATGTTTGAAAAATTGAAAAGCGAATTTTAAATCTTTCATTAGTAGTATCGATGCATCGTGAGATTAGTGTATTGATGCATTATGGTTCTTAGTGTTTGCATTTGCTCGTCTTGGTTTTCTTGGTTTGGGAATGATCTCTCTACCCTTCTATAGGTAGGTGTTCATTGAAATGGAAGATGTTTTGCTCATTCTAGCTGCATCCTAGGTTCTTTGATATACATATGGTAGGACCTGGAAACTGAAACATAATTCAAGATCAACCTTAAAACGAACTGAATAAATCTAACAACGCATTGGAACATAACGCACACTATTTATAGGTCTAGGCTAGAGATGGCTTCGGCGTCGTTAAACCTAATCACTTTTGTTTCCACTCAAGGTTGGGTGATTCCTCCTTCTATGACTCAATAGTGGTCTAGCACGGAATTGTGCTCCCATGTACCATTGAGTATATGATGGGATACCCCACTAGGTTATCATCCTTTATCCCTAGGAATCCGTGTCTACCGCCTTGCAAACCGTAACTCACCGAACACAGCATTCGAGAAGATTGACTGCCGTATGGAAAGTCCTTGGTTTTCATACGACTGCCAAGGTGTATATGCAGTTTCATGGGTTGTTTGGTAAACCTTTTGCCTAGTTCTCCAGAGTAGTCACTTTCGTTCCTTTTCGGACTCCCTAAAAGAAAAGGTCCATCTGAGCACTTGTCCTTTCAGGCTCATTAAACCTCGAAAGAGATAGAGTCACCTTTTCATCCTTTTCTCGACTCTTGAAACATGAAAAGGTCAATTTTTTTTCCTGTGTAAACCTTTAGGGATCCTCCCAAAGTTTCCTGTTACTTTGGGGGGCAAAACCGTCTGTATCGACGTGATGGTTGTCCAAGGTGCTTTAGATTTCAGTCTTCTCCTTGGTCGCGCCTATATTTAAGCCATGGGGGCCCTTGTCTCTTCCCTTTTCCATGTGGTTTGTTTTCCACACGATGGAAGAATGGTGACCATCGATCAATTATCATTCTTTAGTCCCCCGGTGCCTCCTGTGCAGCTGTCATCCCCTCTCGGTTCTTGCTCGCAAGCAGTGCCTTCTTTGCCACAGGTTAATTATGTGGCTACCCGTTCCGTCTCCGCCTCTACTGATGAACATGCAGATGGTCTGGTACAAGATGTACTGGGGGCATTGGAACCAGATCTGTCATTGGTGCATCATGACATGTGTTCCTCCCAGAGTGTGTTTCTTCCATCTCGTGAAGACCTCTTGGGAGCCACGTTCTTAGATGGCCCATGAACAGGAGTACGAGCATAGTTCCTGATCTTGTGTCAAGATCATTAATAAATGAAACAAGGATTCACGAGCATAGTTCCTGATCTTGTGTCAAGCTCGTTAATAAATGAAACAAGGATTCATGAGGATAGTTTGTTCCTGTGTCAACCTCGTTAAAAAATGAAACAAGGAGTGCCAAGGATAGTTCTTTTCTTGTGTCGACCTCGTTAAAAAATGAAACAAGGTGCTCGAGGATAGTTTCTTGATCTTATGTCAACCTCGTTAAAAAATGAAACAAGGGTTATGAGGATAGTTCTTTTACTGTGTCAACCTCATTAAAAAATGAAACAACTCCCTTTCCAAATTGAGTCTTTGATTAAGATCTCGTAAAATCCAAAGTTGAGTCTTTCAAATATCTCGAAAGTGAGCCTTCATTCCATCCACCTCGTTGAATGCAATGAAGCTTGGGGGGCATGTACCTCGATTTGTGTTATTATGCTGGGGGCATGCGAACTTATAACAAGCATAGTTTTTCGTTTCAAGCTTGTGTAAACATGAAACCGAATCCAAGCAGAGTTCTCCATGGTTCAAGCTTGTGTAAAAATGAACCCATAGCCAATTTACACCTCGTGATTGCCATTTTTATCTGCTAAATTTTGCTAGATGAGCCTTGGTTGTTTCATTCCATCGCCACCATCTCTTTGGCTAATCATATGCTTTCACTTGGTTGTTTATCCTTTCCTGAGGAACTATAGCGATGAGTGGTTTTATTAGCCAGCCTCTTGACCATTACATGTTTTGAGCAGTTCCACCATTGCCGGAACCAGTTGCTACCCTTTATACCACTCGTTCCTCTAGGATGAGTCTCCTTTAAGCTCTTTTTTGACTCGTAAAAGATGAAAATATTTCCGAGTATTTTTCCCTTTTTGACTTGTTAAAGAAAATAAAAATGGAGGTCTACTTTCAGCTCGTTTCCGACCATTTAAAGATGAAAAGATAGCCGAGTTGTCCCTCTTGACTCGTTAAAAGAAGTAAGGGGCAGTCGCCTTTAAGCTCTTTTTCGACCGTGTAAAAACGAAAAGATTGCTGGGCCTTTGTCATTTCAAGCTCGTTATTGGTTTCGAAACGACGTGATTCCGACCGCTTTTCTACTTTTTCAGGTCGAAGTCACTAGTTACGAAAAGTACTCCTCGATTGTAATAGTCGAGTAGTTCTTTCGAGTATCGTTTTATACTTTTTCGGGCTCAAGGGACACATACTTACGAAAAAGGACCCCCCCTGGAGTTTTCTTTTCCATGTCTTTTTTAGACTCTCTAAACATGAAAAAGACTCTGAGTTTTACCTATGTCAGAATCGTTAAACCCTAACGACATTGGACTCGTCACCATGACGAGACTCGAGCTTCTCCTTCCTAGGGCTCGTTAAACTATTACTAAGTGGGATTCAATAGCAGGTTTATCATTGATTGTCTATGGTAGTTAGTCACTCTTGAACATAGACACCTTTGCTTCTTGTCGGTTTGGGACATCCACACATCGTCATTTGGCCTTCCATGGGTTTGGGTTATCATTCAGCCTCATTCCATCTGATTTATGCCATTTCCATCGTGCCTCTGATCTCTTTGTATCTGAATGTTGCAACCCTCCAGAGTCGTGTCGCTGACATGTTCAAGAGTATAATCCTTCTGCAGTTTACACCCTCGCCTTCTCCTCTGATACCCTGTTTCGCCATCTACCACTTGTTCCTCATCTCATGTCGTTGATGGGGGAAACATTATGGCCCTCCTACGACGGGTCGTCTCCTGTCGACATTAGCTCATTATCCAGGAGATTGATCTAGAGATCCCCTTTGGTACCTTAGAGCTTGCATGCCTCAATGGCAAGTTCTTCGCACCTGACGGTCGACTTTCATCATTGGTCATCAATTGGGTGATTCCACGAGTGTTCGACTTTAGCTCCTTTTTCACACTTCGTGGATTGTGCTAGATAGTACCTTGAGAGCCATTGGCATTATTGGTGGTTTCCCTTGCGCTTGTTAACGGTTTTTCATCATTGACCGGTAATCAAGTGACTTTCTATCATGCTCGACCTCAGCACATCTATTCGCATGCTAGAATTTTCACTATGATCAGATGGGTTCAAGACCCCAAACTTAGATTACACATGTTCGGGTTGCGCGGGTTGGTTTATGATTACATGACCCATTGATGTATGGCTGCGACCATACCTGAGTCTTCATGGATGGAGGCGACCATACCTTTATTGTCATCATGGTCTCATTAGCTAGATGGCTGCATCCATACCATAGACCTATTTCGTATGTCTTTTGGATGGCTGCACCCATGCCTAGACTACATGTAGTTCATTATCAGAGATATCAGTTGTACTTGCGTGCAGGTTCTTCCAGATGGTGTTCCAGCTCAGTCAGTTTCGTAAAGCATTTCACCCCTCCCTCTCTCTCAGGCTTCATACTTTAGGGGGCATCTGTTACACAGTAATTTGTCACTGTCTTCGTTCCAGTCTTCCTACTGTGTCATGTGTCCAAGTCATACATGCTCATATTAGACAAATTCTCTCTGATGTTGCCAAATGACCCAATTTTCCTAAGTTATTTGCCTCAACGCGTTTGTTGGCTAAATAAACGTGCTGAAGGGCGCTCCAAAACAGTCCAGAAGCGCTGCCATCGCGGAAGTACACCTGATTCCCGCGATGGTCCGATTTTATGTGCCAGCGCGAGGTCGCTTGTAATCTTCAACGATGACCTGACTAGCTACGTTATTCAATAGCGATGTCAGCACAGAAGATCAGTTATGTACCCACGATGATCCAGATTGGGCAAATTTGTTCCAACAGTCAGCCTTGTAGATGACTCTAGACCTGGTTGTTGGCATAGTTTGTATCGCCCTCCTTTCTCTGGCATGGCTGTTCTGTCATTTGTGCTACCTTCCTTGGAGATAAGCTCACTCTTCCACCTTTTATGGAGACTCCTTCTCCTATTTAAACTCTCACCATTGCTATGTGCTGCTAGTTTTTGGAATGGTTGCTGATAGTTGGTTAGTGGAGCAGTCGTGTTAGTGTTTGTGAGTTTGCTAGATAGCTGGTGTGAGTGTGACAAGTGTGGGATTGTTGATAGCTTGAGGAAGGTTGTGAAGTGCCCTTAATCTTGTGTAAAACTTGTGAGTGAGAGAGGCTTGTATGTTGGGAGATCCATCTTCAAAGAGTGAATGCTTAAGGAACATGCTGGTTGGATCCCTCTGAGAAGGCTTGTGACGTCAAGACTTTGGTTGTAAGCTTACTCTTATTTCATTATTAATGCAATCAGTGATGTTTTCCTATGTCTTGTATGTAATGTACTTGATAGCTCATGAATTATTTACTTTGTGAGTAAACAGATCATTTTTGTTCCGGTTACGTGCTTTGTTGTATTTCCTTTGCATTGTTTCAGGTTGATTACTCATTAGGAGAAGGAAGCAGAAACTGGAGCAACGCAATGGAACTCCATCGACCATCGGTTGAGGTAGGCGTCCAACTATGATTGTTTAAGGAAAGCTATTGTTGATTTGTCCTTGTTTGTGACTAGACCCACTCTAGGGCTAGAGGGGTTGCTAACTGTCTCCCAAAATTGCGCATAAGTTGTCCGAGAACCCAATCCAGTCTGCGCTTCCCGCAAAATATCCCATTAAGCCTCCCACTGGTCACTTGGAAAAATGACTTGAGCTATGACCCAAGGCTGCAATGATCTCCAAAGCTGCATAGAACTTGTCCATCCTGACTACCTTGCACTACTTGCAGAAACTGCATAGACATATGGGACAGGCCTCTATTGCCTATCACTACAATGTCTCGAGAAATTGAGAAAATCTGATAGGCATGCTTCCCTACTAGCCTGTTATGTCATTAGCAAGAAAATTACATAGATTTGGTTGTCACCAGCCCTTCTGCCCTGCTCTAAAAATAACCCATAAATTGAACAGTTATGTCTGGGCTCGGATTGTCTCCCAGGATTGCGCAATGTTGACTAGCAACTCCTGCAACCCGATCCTGTCCTCCTTTGAAATATTGCACAATTCTTTTTGCTAGTGCCTCTTGCTGCCTGCACTATCTTCCCAAAGAAATTGCACAAATCCCAGTTGGATGCCTAGTGCTCCCCTTGAAAATTGCACATATTGGCCCAACAATTCCCCGAAACCCTGCCTGGCCTTCCTCCTAGAAATTGCGCAATTCTGACTCCCAGCTAGTTTTTCCCGCAACTATTGTCCCATGTTGCGAAATTCTGCCTCCCAGTGACATCTACACATTTTTTCCCGATAGTGATTTGGAGCCTTGCATCCCAACCTGAGTTGTGCTCTACGCAGTTTCAGTGCCTTGTCCCTCTCTCGGTCACCTGCACTGAAATGTAAAATAGTGCATCATGTTAGACTAGGATATTTTTTGAGTTGATGTTGTCTTGTCATGAGTGATTTCAGGAACATGTACATCGATGAAACATGGTGCGATGATGAATGGGATGGATAAGGAGCACATGCTAGAAGACTTCTCGGAGTTGAATGAATGCACGAAGCACATTGAGTAGCGAGCGAAAGGGACACATACACATGCACCATCAAGCAAAGACCAAGAACATAGAAGACCCCTTGCACTTTGCCATGTGGAGGTGAAGACATGTTACATCAAGATCATACCATCACTTAGCAACACAACAACTCGACACAGACACCACAGTCAGCTAGTCATAAGTTGTCTCAACCACATCACTACTATGGGCCATACTTTTTGTAATCAATTTAATGTAAAGTGGAAGTCCAAGAGACCCACATATGAAGTTGAAGAGTCATGTAAAGTCAAAAATTCATATGAAGTCAAACAGTCATGAGGGAAGTCGAAGAGTCACAAGGGTTAGTTATACTCCCTTGGCTATATATACCCCCTCATTGTATGAGCAAAGGACTTTTCACCTTGGCTCCTTTCGCATAGTCTTGAGAGTTTGTGGTCTTTTCTTTGAGGAGCGAGAAATGGCTCCAACATCCCACTACTGGGACTAGTGATGTATAGTGTACAGATGTGTCTTGGATCTTTTTCTTAATTCAGAAGCCTGTCTCAGGCCAACACATTTTCACACATGTTTTGTATCTGTTTGTAAGACTATTATTTAAACATTTGTAATGCATGTTTTCTTAACCTGTACTAAGATAATTGAACTACTTCGATTATTTTAGTACTCATATTGTTGAAGATGTGTTGTATTCTTTATCATTGTTGTCCCATCCATGTGGACTACTCCTTCGGACATTAGACATACCATATTTGTGTTTTCTTGGTTTTAATGAGCATCACCCCCATGTGGACTATTCCTTTGGATGGTGTACATGTTTGCCTTTGAAATTTGGTTTTCAGAACTGCCACATCCAGTGTGGACTATTCCACTGGATGCTGGAAAAACCTTTGTTGTTGTTCGCGTGTGTTTCTTCCTAGTTTGGGACTATTCCCTCTCATCAAGAGGCTCACTTTACTCCCCCATTTTTGATAGTAAGAGAACCCGGATACAAAGCTACATTAAGCACTCAACAGGAACACTTACCTCTCTTTCTTGAAGTTACAAGCATAACACTCTCATATGCTAAATAACAAGAGCTAGGGAAAATCTCTAAGATAATTGCAGCTAGGCCATCATACCGGATGGGAATCATACACCAAATGGTATGAGGTCTAGTTGGGACTTCATACCGGGGAGAACCCCTGAATGTTGGCAGGTCCAACACCGTCAACATTTATGGTGCTAGAAGTAGGGCCGCCATTTGTTTATTAATGAATGCCCTCTCAACCTTAAGTATCCATCATCTGGTCAAGGCAGTAACACGAAATCCCTCTCTCCCACGCGTAACTATGAAGTTGGTTACTCATCACCTCCCAGACCCAAACAAGAAATTTCATATCATCACCTTCATTTTGTCCATCCCATCACCCGTCAGTTTTCCAAAGCTATTGGAATGATTCCAGGAGTACATAATCTTCCCTCTTTGTAGAGGAAGCAAAATACTACACCCATAGGAGTTGCAGTCTCGTCTATTGAAGAAGTAATCCTCGCCACTCTTGAAGAGATGGCAGAAGCCATTGAGAACGAAGAGGGACTTCCTTTTTTCCTACAAGGAGAAGAAGTTAACAACAAACTCTTGTGATCAAGTTCCAACGGAGGCAACGGAGGAGGCAGAGGTGGAGATGAACCAACAGATTTGGAGGTTGAATTGTCTGATTTAGAAGAAGAGGAGGAGTAAGAAGAATAGGATAACATGGCTGATAAAAATATGGAATGGATGACACAGGGCCCATTGTTGTAGAAAATTTGTGAAGTTAACTCGATAATGCAATATAAATCAAAGCATAATACCATAACCTACTTCTACTATCAATTTGTGGAAGCTTAAAGATCAAGCTGAATAATATAACCAAAAGAAGAAGAATCAATGGCACAATGCACATGAAAATACTTTGGGGAAAGTATCAGATAAAAACCCCACACTATTGTATTATCATACATGGTGAAAATATATAGGAATTATACAAAGCCTTAGCTCTCACAGCTAGCCAACTCTCAGTACAATCCTCATAGATGCTCATAGGCAATCTTGGCTTCTCTCCAGCCTTCCTCTCTACCCTCCAAGCTCCTATTTCCTTGCATTGTTCCTTGTGGATGATTAGCCTATTACCAAGTGGAAAAACAAGCCTTCAAAACTGTGCAATCCTCAAGGATGAATCCTTGACTGCATGCATGAGTTTTCTCCATGACAAAACACATACAACTAATACTACACTGTCCTTGAACTAATCTCAACTGGTCCTTGAACATTAATCTCAACTGGGTCTTTCTTAGAATAGACATGCATGAGTTTCTAATGAGGGAATCTTCAGTTAACTGGAGTATCACTAGTTGAGTGCATTAATGCATCAACTGACTGTTAACTCACTATTAGTTCCTCAAACAGTTTGGAACTAATTTAACTGGACTTAACTTAGTAAAGTGAGTTAATTAATTACAACTCAAATATAACTCAATCTTATCTCCTTAATTTAAGGGATAACTCTTACATGACTTTAGAAAGACTTCTAACTTGAATTTCTCCAACTAATTAATTTAAAATAAATAAATTAATTATTTCCAAGTAGCTGTTAAGACTAAATTCGATTTTAATTCACAATTTAATTCAAGGAAAAATTAAATTGGAATATTCTTATTGCCATATTTCAACACTCCCTCTCAACAAGAAAGGGATTACCTGCCACCCCGATCCTGTCTCTATGGAACTTGAATTTACAATTAGACAATGCCTTTGTCAAAATGTCAGCATCTTGCTCCTCTATCGAAATGTACTGCAGCAACATGATCCTATTCACTACATAGTCTCTTAGATGATGTTACCGAATGTCGATGTGCTTGGACCTATCATGAAATATTGGATTCTCAGAGAGTTTGATACAACTCTGATTATCACAATAGATCACAGTTGGATCCATCCTTTCATCAAACAAACCAACTAGGATTTTCCGCATCCAGATGGCCTCACATGCTACCTGACTTGCAACCATGTATTCTGCCTCTGTCGAGTTGAGTGCAACTGACCTCTGTTTCCTACTGTACCAAGAAATTGCCACTGACCCAAGGTTGAAAATCCCTCCTGATGTGTTCTTCTGATCTGGTGGACTCCCTGCCCAATCTGCATTAGTGAAGCCTTGTAGCTTCACTCCCTCTGTTCGTCTATACCATAATCCATACTTAGATGTGCCTCAGAGGTATCTCAATACATGCTTTGTCGCCTTCCAAAACATCTTGGTAGGCTGAACCATCGCTTGACTCAGTTGGTTCATCGCATAGCACAAATCTGGTCGTGTGTTCATTAAGTAGATCAGTGAACCCACAAGCTTCCTGGACACAGTAACCTCTACCACTTCTCTTGAAGTAGCAACCTCCTTCCTCCAGTTACCTGCTAGAGGAGTCTGCATGGGCTTGCACTTCTCCATGTGGAATCTCCTGAGTATCTCGTTGGCATACTTGCCCTGAGACACAAACAACTCCCCATCCTTCTGCCACACTTCCATGCCAAGGAAGTAATGCATGAGACCCATGTCTTTCATCTTGAATTCTCTTGCAAGGTCCTCTTTGCAAGACACGATCAACTGATCATCACTAGTCAATATGAGATCATCAACATAAAGTATGATGATCAACAACTTACCTTTCACCACGATGTGGTACAGGTTTGCATCCACTTCACTCTTTTTGAAGCCCAACCTGGTGAAGTAGTTGTCTATCCTGGTGTACCAAGCACGAGGTGCTTGCTTAAGCTCATACAACGCTCTCTTGAACAGGCACACATGCGATTCATGATCGAAGGTCTCTAAACCTTCCAGCTGCTCTATGTATACCTCTTCCTCAACCTGGCCATTGAGGAATGCAGTCTTCACATCCATCTAATGGATCTTCCAACCCATCTGTGCTGATAGTGTCAACATATATCTGATAGATGAGTACCATGTGACAAGAGAAAAAGTCTCATCATAGTCAATCCCCTCGACCTGTGAAAAGCCACAGGGAACAAATCTTGCCTTATGCTTCTCCACACTACCATTAGCAGCTTGCTTTACCTTGTAAAGCCAACGGGAACTCACAACTGACTTGTTCTCCGGTCTCATAACCACGTCCCAAACACTGTTACGAACTATGGAGTCATACTTCTCCACCATATCATCTACCCAAATCAGCTGTTGCACTGCTTCCTCAAAGGAAGATGGCTCGGTCTCAACACATTCCCCAACAAGGGCCATGTATCCAGTGTACCTCTTAGATGACCTCCTCAGTTTGTGCTGATAAGATGGTGCTCCCACATTCTCTCTCACATCCTCCAACAATCTATCAGTTTCTCTTGTGCACTTCCGTCCATCTCTAGAAGACTCTGCTTGAGTGGATGTATCCACTCCTAGAACCTCTACTTGCGGCTGCTCCGCATAAGTTTGAGGCTCCTCCTCCTTAGGAACCAACAGTTCCTCCACAACCTGTAGTTGGAGCTCCCTCTCAAGGGAAACTCACATGGCCTTCTGCTCATCAAACTTGAGATCTCTGCCAACCACTGTCCTCTGACTAGTAGGAAAGTACATCTGATAGTTGTGAGGTGTATCAGTGTACCCCACAAATATCCCCAACTCTGCTATCGGCTAAAGCTTCTTCCGTGCATCCTTTGTCACATGGCAATATACCGATGAGCTAAAGATCCTGAAGTGACCCACATCTGGTCTCTTATCGGAGAAAGCTTCCTTTGGTGTCTTCATCCCAAGTATGCGAAGTGGGCTTCTATTCTACAAATAGACTGTTGTGTTGCATGCCTCAGCCCACAAGTGAAGTGATAGGTCTTGGTCATGCAGCATTGCCTGTGCTACCCCTGCAATAGTTCTGTTCTTCCTCTTGGCCACCCCATTCTGCTGTGGGTTATGAGGTGCCTTCAACTCTCGTTTAATTCCTACTGCTGCACAGAAGTACTTAAACTCTTGAGAGACATATTCCCCACCATTGTCGCTTCTCAAGGCCTTGATCTTCTTCCCCGACTCTTTCTCGACCAAAGCTTTGAACTCACAAAATTTTGTGAAAGTTTGGTCCTTCTTCTGCACGAAATAAATCCAGCATTTACGAGAATAGTCATCAATGAAAATCACATAATACCTTTGCTTCACTGTGGATGCTGTCGAGAATGGTCCACACAAATCAGTATGAACTTTCTCTAAGATAGCCTCTGCTCAACTATCTCGATCATGAAAGGAAGACTTGGTGTACTTTCCCAAGGTAAAACCTTTGCATGTGTCAACTTGCTCAAGTTTACCTTTGGGAAGTCTTGTAGATATCTGCTGCATTATCTTCAAAGCCCCATGATGCAAAATGGCCCAACCGCCTGTGCCACAAGTCACCAATGTCTTGGCTTTGCACCAATTCTACTTTCATACTTAATGCTACACAAAAATCTACCTCTAGTTTATAGAGATTCTTCACCCGAATCCCTATCTCTTGGTCTGACTCGTGGCTATGTTTCTTAGGAATGCCTTTCCTTTACTAAAGACAACATCGTAGCCTTTGTCCTCCAACATCATGACTGATACCAAGTTCTTCTTCAGTCCAGGCACACACATCACATCTGTCAAGGTGAGAGGAGCTCCATGCTCCCTCTGAAAAGCAACCGTGTCCACTCCTGAAACACTATACCTTCCGTTGTCACCCATCTCTCTTCACATCTTGAGGCCTTTCTCCTCCAAGGCACTGAATAAATTATTATCACCGGTCATGTGGAATGAGGCTCCACTTTCAAGATACCAGACACAACCCATCATCGATGACACCATGCATGTGATGAGGGTAAAGTCCATTTTGAACTGAGAGGCTAATGCCTCACCTTCCGATCCTTCCGAGGATCCCTTCTTGGACTTCTTCGATGGGAAATTAGTCACATAATGTCCCATATTATGACAATTAAAGCATCTTACTTTAGACATGTCACCCTTCTTCCCTCCATGAGAAGAATTTGATTTGAAATGGGAAGCCTTCCCATTCCCTTTCCTTGCCTTACTTGCTAAGGACAAATTTTTTTCATCATCATTCTTGGATAAAGAACCATCTCGTGTGCTCCTCCAGATCTCCTCCTACATAAGATCTGACCACATTCGTTCCCAATCTGACAGTTTTTCCCTTCCATTCACAGAGTCCTGGTAACTATTCCAACTCTTTGGAAGGCCAAGGAGAGCGAGGCTCACCATATCATCATCAACAATAGTCATTCCTAGATTGCCAAGCTCATCTCTGCAGGTGGTGAGCTTGTTCAGATATGTGGAAATAGTATCACCCTTCTCCATCTTGATTCTTCGAAGCTTATCCTTGAGTGCCAATTTCCTCTGGTCACTACTGTTCTGGTAGAGGTCTTTCAATGTCTTCCACATTGAAAATGGAGTATCCTTCCCATGGAGACTCGAGACAATATGGTCTCGAACTCCCTCAAGGATGATCCATCTCACCTTCGCCACACACTTCTTCCACTCAGCCAACTGTTGTGCATTAGTTGAAGCTGGCTTTGGGATTTCTTGATCAATGAATTCCTTCAAGCCATTGTCTTCTAATACAACCTCCATTCTATCTTTCCATGCTATGTAATTTGAGCTACCTTCCAAGGCATACTCGAGTCTCAATCCATAGAATGCCATTGGCCAACCTCGAAGTATGATATGAATTCGATTTGCACCTACAACCCCGAACTTAAAACTTCGAATTCTCTTCTCAGTATACTATTCACAACTCCGATACCATGTAGAAAATCTGTGATAGGTTAACTCGATAATGCAATATAAATCAAAGCAGAATACCATAACATACTTCTACTATCAATTTGCGGAAGCTTAAAGATCGAGCTAAACAATATAACTAGAAGAAGAAGAATCGATGGCACAATACACATGAAAATACTTTGGGGAAAGTCTCAGATAAAAACCCTACACTATTGTATTATCATACATGGTGGAAATACATAGGAATTATACAAAACCTTAGCTCTCACAGTTAGCCAGCTCTCAGTACAATCCTCACAGATGCTCATAGGAAATCTTGGCTTCTCTCTAGCCTTCCTCTCTGGCCTCCAAGCTCCTATTTCCTTGCACTGTTCCATGTGGATGATTAGCCTATTACCAAGTGGAAAAACAAGCCTTCAAAACTACGCAATACTCAAGGATGAATCCTTGACTGCAAGCATGAGTTTTCTCCATGAAAAAACACATACAACTGATAGTACACTATCCTTGAACATTAATCTCAACTGGGTCTTTCTCAGAATAGACATGCATGAGTTTCTGATGAGGGAATCTTCAGTTAGCTGGAGTAGCACTAGTTGAGTGCATTAATGCATCAACTGACTGTTAACTCACTATTAGTTCCTCAAATAGTTTGGAACTAATCTAACTAGACTTAACTCAGTAAATTGAGTTAACTAGTTACAACTCAAATATAACTCAATCTTATCTCCTTAATTTAAGGGATAACTCTTGCATGACTTCAGAAAGACTTCTAACTTGAATTTCTCCAACTAATTAATTTAAAATAAATTAATTAATTATTTCCAAGTAGTTGTTAAGACTAAATTCGACTTTAATTCACAATTTAATTCAAGGACAAATTAAATTGGAATATTCTTGTTGCCATATTTCAACAATTGGCACTCCATGGTGCCATGCACAAGATGTCAAGGCATGCAAAGAAGTTGTTAATGAAGTATGACCTTGATAGAGCAATGAAGGTAGAAGACCATTTAGACACATTCTACCTACATATACAGACACTCAAGGTATGTTACGATGATGTTGCATGTATATTGTTTCCATGTACCTTGGATGTGAGAGCAGATATATGGTACCACAATCTTCCTATCAACTCCATTCAGAACTGGGGGATGTTCAAGAGAATCTTCCTTGAGAAATTTTCTGATGACAAAACCCCTGCCATGTTGTTGAAATATTTGGGTAGACTTAATATGGAGCCGAAAGAGAAAGTGAAATACTTTAACCAGAGGTTTAATTGCATCCTGAAAAATTTCATTGCAGGCACTAAGCCTCATGACTCCATCACAATCGACTACTAAACATCTGCACTGCCGACCAACATTGCATAGTTTGTCAAGTGAATTGTGAAACTAACACTTTTTGAAAATTTCCAAGAAGCAATTAATGTGGAGAAAGACTTGCGTGCAATTGGAGTCATTTTAGATGATGAACTAGCTAAGGACTCCAAAGATGCGGGCAGGAGGTCCCAGATTGCTGTGAGTAAGGTAAAGGAAAAGGAAACAAGTGAGATTTAGACCCTTACTCATCTCCTTAAGTCCTTGACAACTGAAGTAGAAAAAATCAAGCAACGGACAACCGAGACAACAGTGAGCAACATACCTTCCAGTTTTGCGCTTAGGAAGAATGTGACATCAGGTAGTAGCAGTAGCCACCTGGCTAAATCTGTGCAGAGTTCAAATTTTGTGTTCCAAATAGACCTAATTTCAAAGGATAACTTCTGTGAGTTCCACCAAGCATGACATTCAGAGAAGACTTGTGCAGATTGGAACCAAGTTATGGGCTCCATGGCTTCAAGGATGAATGATCATTTTAATGCCAGTGAGCAGGTTCAACCATAAGATGAAAATGACAAAGAGGATGCAGCATCTGATGAAGCTCCATGTTCTGAGCATGTGGTTAACATGTATCAGTGTCTAAATGCTACCCAGAAGAAAACAACCACCGAGAAGGAGCCCCCAAAACAGAATGGTCGATACAACTTGAGAAGTCAAGGGGATCCTACTGTGATTGAGATATCGAAAGAGAAATTCAAGAAAATGCTCAGAAAAGTTGATCCACCGGCATCCTCAACACAGAAAACACAAAGAAAGTCCAGGAAGACAACTACAATGAAAGATACGTCCATGAGAAACATACCTCAAAACACTCCACCAACAGTACAAACACAAGCCTTCCCTTGGACAACTCAGTCAGTCTTCCCACCTTGGATTAAAATATTGTTGAAGACATGAAGAAGACCCGTGAGAACATCTCTCTGTACGAGCTTACCAAACTCGCAGGTCAGTGGGATATTATTTTGCGTGCATTGGGGCAAACCTCCACAGACAATGTTTCCTCTTCTAACAAGGGACCAAGTAAGTCTCCCGGATCACTCGTATATGTACTCAACATGCTTTTCATGGAAGAAGTGAACTTGCTCTGCCCACCATTTTTTTTATCATTTGAAATATTCAACTTCAATGTCCATGATTGTTTGGTTGAATCTGGCGCATAAGTCAATTCATGCCACTCTCCATTGCTAAACAAATCAATGTGTAATTGAGTAGTACAGTTGCGAAGATCATCCAACTCAACCGAACATGTGTACCAACCATTGGTGAACTTCGCGATGTGATCATCTGGTTATCATCTGACAGATGAGTTCACCAATGCATCAACATTGTGATCGTGGACATCCCGAAAGCATATGGATTATTGCTTAGCAGAGACTAGTCCAACAAGTTGCAAGGATATTTTGCTATGGATTGATCACACTTATAGATTATGTACCATGACATAAATATTCGAGTGTTATCAGAGAGATACATGAAACACAACGTTACAACCTTGAATGGTCAAAATGAACCATTAATGGATTTCGCCGAACTTCTATTCGGCATTTTCTTTCTGGAAACACAGCTAGGGTGTTATCTTGCACAACCGAGCCCAACCCCACTAGCTACACTTGGGTCTCCTTCCTTGCTCAACTGGTGAAAATGAAACTTGTACAATACTTTGTAACAATAGTAGTAGTAGTGTTAACAATACTAGCGTGACAAGAGGTCCTTGTACAGATGACTAGTGGACCTTGTATTTTGATGGATCCAAAATAAAAGATTGCTCTGGATTTGGGTTTGTTTTGATCGACCCAAGGAAAAGAAAAGATTTAGTCTCAAGCTGCTTGGAGTTTGAGTGCACAAACAACATTGCCGAATATGAAGCACTCATCTTGGGTTTACAGAAAACCGTCAACCTCAATGTTGCCATGCTAAAAGAGGTAGGTGATTCAGAGATTGTGGTACGACAGGTACGTAACACCATACACTATATATCACCTCATCTTAAGAGTTACCAAAAAGAGGTATGGTGTCTTGTTTCTATTTTCCAAGATTTTAATATCATATCTATACCAAGAATGCGCAATGCAACTGCAGATGCTCTGGAAAATGCAGCTGTTAGGATGACACCGCTTAGGAATAGATTTACAGTTGAAATTTTGTATTATCCATCTATCCCTGACAACATCACTAATTTGTGTGTTTTTGATGATGATGAACATATATTTCATTTCATGGCCAACGCTAATGTCTTCAAAGATGCAGCAATAGATGAAGACATGCACAAGCAGTCTCTATAAGACACAACTGATGAAACCAAAGGAAACCCCATCCCTAATGGTGTGGTTTCACTTGAGAAACTCTATGACTTACAAAACCATTTCAAAGGGCCCAGGAACACCAAACCAATAGTTCAACACTGATGAATGAACAAATTAACTTGGGAACAAAAAGAGATTCGAAGTTCATAAATATTGGTATGTGTTGCACACTAGAGGAGTGGCAAGCCTTTGTTTGCATGTTTGAACAGTTTTGTGATGTATTCACATGGACATATGATGACTTGAAAACACATGACACACGAATAATCTAACACATCATTCTGATCAAAGAAGGGGTCAAGTCGTTTCAACAGAAGCTCAAAAAATTCCAACCGTCACTTGAAACCCTCATAGAGAAATAATCGACTAAGCTATTGGATGCTTAGCTCATATACAAGCTTCGTCATTCTACTTGGGTTTCAAACTTAGTTCCTGTAAGGAAGAAGTCCAAGGAGATCCGATTGTGCGTAGATTCCGAAATCTTAATAGGGCCTGGGACAAAGACAACTACCACGTGCCGTTTATGGAGCACATCTTGCAGATAATATCTAGAGCTGAAATTTTCTCTCTCCTTAACAAATTTTTTGTTAAAAATAGCAACAAGAAATGCTAAATATAGAAGTGCTAAAAATAGCACTGCCATAAATAGAATTTCGGGATACCTTCCTATTTTAGTTAGCCCTTGAACTAAAATAGAGAAGTAAAATTCGAATTTGATCTTAGCAGCTATTTGAAAAATAATTAATTAATTAATCTTGAGTTAATTAGTTGGAGAAAATCAAACATGAAGTCTATGTGAGGACATGCAACAGTTATCCCATAAATTGAGGAATTTATCCCTTAGTTAAAGAGATAAGGATGAGTTGTAATTAGTTAGCTCAGTTAACTAAGTTAAGTCCAGTTAGATTAGATCCAATAGTTTGTTGAATTAATTGTGAGTTCAGTTAGTTAATGCATGCATGCATGTAACTGTTGCACTTTAGATAATTGAATATTCTCTCTTAAATAACTCATGCATGTCAATTCAGACAGAGACCTAGTTGAGATCAGATGATGGGACAGTGTACTATCAGTTGTAGGAATATTCCATGGAGGATATCTCTTGCATGCAGAAGGAATTCATTCCTTGAGGATTGCACAGTTACTTCTTAAGTTTAATGAGTGTGTGATGAGTCCAATCACACAGGTGGAATCATTGGACCCCAAGAAAAAATGCACAAGGAAATAGGAGGCTTGGAGGGCTGAGGGAAGGCATATCTAGTGTCTATTCAGTCTGTGAGTTGTATTGTTTGATTGCAGAGAGAACAGGAAGCTTGTGAGCTGATTCTTTTTGTAATTTGAACATATTTCCACTTGTATGATAATACAGAGATTGGAGTTTTAGGCTAATGCTTTCCCCGGGTTATTCTTCTGTGTTCATGTGTGATTGATTTCTCATTCTCAGTTATATGTGTTCTATTTTATCTTGCTCATATTCGATTAAGCTTTCGCAAATTTGTTGTAGAAGTAGATCTTGTATTTTTATTTAGTATATTGCATAATCTGTTGATCTATAGTGGGAATTTCGACATGGTATCAGAGAAAATGTGATCAAAGCTAAGAACAATATACAAGAAGGGAGAATTTCGAAGTTTGAGGTTCCTGAATATAGAAATCAAGTTCTTATCACATCTCAATTTCACCAATGGCATTCAACGGTTTAAGACTCGAGTATGCCCTTGATGGCAGCTTGAATTATATAGCTTGGAAGGATCGCATGGAAGTAGTATTAGAGGATAACGGTCTAAAGGACTTCATTTGATCAAGAAATCCCCAAGCCAGCAGTAGTTGATGCTACAGAATTGACGAAATGGAAGAAATGTGTGGCTAGACCAAGGAGAATCCTCCTGGAGGGAGTTTGAGATCACATTGTCTCAAGCCTCCACGGGAAGGAGACATCGTTTTCGATGTGGAAAACATTGAAAGATCTATATCAGAACAACAGCGATTAGAGGAAGCTGACACTGAAAGACAAGCTTTGGAAAATCAAGTGTGAAAGGGCGGAACGATCTCTACATATCTGAACAAGCTCACCACCTGCAGGGATGAGCTTGGAAGTGTAGGTATCACGAAAACCGATGATGACATGGTGAGTCTTGCACTCCATTGGTCTTCCTAAGAGCTGGCATAGCTACCAAGACTCGGTTAATGGAAGATAAAAACTCCCAGATTGGGAATGACTTTTGTCGGATCTGATGCAGGAGGAGATAAGAAGAAGCACCAAAGATGGATCCTCATCGAAGCAAGATGATGAGGAAAATCTAGCCTTAGCGAGTAAGGTGAGGAAAGGGAAAGGGAAGGCGTCCCATCCCAAATCCGGTTCTTCCCATGGTGGGAAGAAGTTTGACAAATCAAAAGTGCGATGCTTTCATTGTCATGAATTGGGCCATTATGCTACGAATTCCACACAAAATAAATCCAAGAAGGGATCCTCGAAGGGATCTAATGGTGAGGCACTGGCCTCATAGTTTGAGTTGGATTTTGCTCTTATCACATGCACGGTTTCATCCATGGTGGGATGTGTGTGGTACCTGGACAGTGGAGCTTCATTCCACATGTCAGGTGACAAGAATCTTTTCAATACCTTGGAGGAGAAGGATCTCCAGATGCGGATCGAGATGGGCGATGATGGAAAGTACAGTGTTTCAGGTCAAGGTACAGTTGTGTTTTAGAGGGAGCATGGAGCTCCTCTCACCCTGACCAATGTAAAGTATGTAACAGGTTTAAAGAATAATCTTGTGTCCATTGCTATGCTAGAAGATAAAGGCTATGATGTAGTCTTTAGTAAAGGAAAGGTATTCCTGAGGCATATTGGCACTAGATAGACCAAGCGAATCGAGATTCGAGTAAAGAATCTCTACAAGCTAGAGGTAGATGACTGTGCTGCATTGAGTTCCAAAGCTGAGATGGTGCAGAGCCAAGATGTTGGTGAGCTATGGCATAGAAGATTGGGCCACTTGCACCATGGAGCCTTGAGGATCATGTAGCAGATTTATACCAGACTTCCCAAGGGAAAATTAGAGCAGATGAATACATGCAAAGGTTGTACCTTGGGTAAGTATGCGAAATCTTCCTTTTCGGATCAAGACAGTAGAGCTGGAGCAATCCTAGAGCGAGTTCACTCAGATGTTTGTGGACCATTCTCTATAGCCTCCACCACTAAACAAAGGTACTATGTTATTTCTATTGATGATTTTTCTCGTAGATGATGGATCTACTTTATGCAAAAGAAGGATCAGACCTTCTTGAGGTTTTGTGAGTTTAAAGCCTTGGCAGAGAAATAATTGTTAGGACTCCAAATTGACCATTTTTGACCTTGTATTTTTGCTATAATATTACCCTTTTTCAGTCCATAAGTTGAAAGCTTTGATTATATAATGACCTAATCATTCCAAGGTATGAAGTAACTCTCCGCATTACTATATGTTTAATTATTCATTACATATTCATGTTATCTTTATAATTATCTTTGGAAAAGTTAACCAAGTTGCTAAGTAACCGTTGAACTGTCTAAAGTCTGCAGAAATTATAATTCATAGTTGCTGTAACACCAGAAACAACAACTACGTAGTTGCTGCAACACCAGAAACAGCAACTACGCAGTTGCTGCAGCACCAGCAACAACAACTATCTAAAGCAGGGAAAACGTTATTTTGCAACAACTGGAATACCGGAAATGACAAACAGCAACTATCAGAAGATCGACAGAGTTCCATGCTGACACAGCACGATCAACAACTGTCCAGAAAGGGTAAAACACGGTTACAGTTGCTAAAACACCAGGAACAGCATGAGTTTACTAAATCAGCAACAATGGGGAAGCGGCAAAGGATAGTACGAGGATTCCAAGAAGACGGTTGAAGTTTGTTTACCAGCTGTGTAACAGTAAGAGACCCAAGAAAGAATACACCGTCACACTGTTGTAACGGCATCCTGTAACAAGGATGGATTTCTTATTTTTGACAAAAAGGTTTAACTGAATGAACTATGACGGTCTATTGTAATAGATGTCTCCTCTATAAAGAGGAGACATCTACATTAGAAGAGGGGGGAGAAGGGGAAACAAGTTGTAAGGGAAATTTTGAAAAACAAAAGCAAGTCTGAATCTTTATTGTAACTGGACATTTTGGCAGATGAATAAAAAGTTGTTCTGAGCATCTAATCCAGCATTTGTGTTCTGGGGAATCTTGTGAGAGGGACAGGGCCCACCTTCTTCACAAGATTCACCCATTTATTTTCTGTTAGTGTGTGAGTGTGTTTGGCAATTTCCTTTTTGCTGGTACTCTGTTTGGATTCTGTAGCATTACCTCTGATAATTTCCTTTTGCTGATACTCTGTTTTGTTAATTGCTTGATATTGTAAAAGAACACTTCACCAGTGAATTAGAATTGCAGTGTGTATTAGCAACCTGGTTACAGGGGCAGGTGCTGAACATCCTTACCCTGAGGATAGGGTCCTGATCCTCTGCTAATAGAGCAGCCATTACTTCTCTTTTCAGATTTGCATTCTTAGTTAACTGCTTTCATTTTATCTTTGCAATATACTGTAACTATTATAACATAAAGTAAGAAGTTTGACAGAAAACAGAATCGTGTATACTAAAGCTTTTAATGCTTTTAGAATTAAGTACATACAGTACGAGGTCACCTTTGAAATAAAAGGACTTTCCCAGGTTGACAAATTAATGTGGTACTTGACTGTTTAATCAATAAACAATTCAAGTAGCCAACATTTTGGCGCCGTTGCCGGGGAAGGCGACTAGAGATTTTAAAAGCATTAATGATTTCTTTTTAAGAATAACAGGTGCATGAGAGGACGCAGGAAACCTAATTTCACAGGCGGCAAAGGCGGAGGAGGAAGAAAAACCTTTATTGACGAAATTATCTCAAAGGCCGAGACATCACAGAGGACGAGTTCCCGGAGACCTCAGATCCAGTATTCCTCACAAACAGATCGACAGATGGAGGAAGTACTAGGACCTGAAAGGAAGCTGGAAGTACCAGAATACACTGAGGAACCGGTAGAAGAACCTGAAGAGACAGAAGATACAGAAGATAAAGCAAGCGATTCAGGAAAAAGACCAATGGAGGATAACAGAGCAGAAGGAAGGGGGGAAAACTCACTCTCTACCCTGGAGTTCCCTATTGGGGAGCTCCCGAGAGGAGCAACCCCTTTGAAGAACATTCCACTTTCAGCATTACCCAACTTTCATGGGTTATCCTCTGAAGACCCGAATGAATTCCTCTTTGAATTTGATATACTATGTAGGAGTTATGATTATGTGAGCCCCAATCAGAAACTAAAACTGTTTCCAGCAACACTGAAAGGGAATGCATTAAGGTGGTTTATGAGCTTAGGAGCTCAAGCAATCACTACCTGGGATCAGATGAAAGAAAGCTTTCTGGCCAAATATCAGGATTACTGCCGAACAAGAGAAAGGAAGGAAGAGTTATTTAAAATGGTTTAGAAGGAGGACGAGAATCTGGAAGACTTTGTGGAAAGACTGCAGTATAATCTGCAGCGGTCTGACCACCCTACCATGAGTAAAGATATTCTAAAAACAATACTGCTGAAAGGGGTACGAGATGACTGCTTGGACATGTTGAATATGCTTGGAAAAGGGGACATTTCCAAGGAACCATTTGATGAAATTATCAACCTCTGCATGAGATGTTCAAGAGGAGCAGTAAGCAGATCAAAAAGCAGGGACAACGTATATTCAAGAGTCCAGAAGTCAGCAAGTGGAGGAGCAACAAGGGCTGAAATAGGTAATTTATTGGAAGAATTTAAAACTGAGATGTTAAGCTCTTTTGCTTCACAAATTGATGCTCTGCAGGTAAAAAAGAAACAGGCAGAAGCAGAAGCTGCCCTAGCTATTTTTTGTTCTAAATGCAGAGAAAAACACCCACTCAGGGAATGCCCACTAGATAAGGTACCAATCTGCACGATCTGTGAAAAGGACCATGAAACCTAGCAATGCCCCTCTCTGCGTGGAATAAAAGCAGCATTGCAGTCAACTGAAGAAGAGGCTGAAGCAGTGTACCTGATGACACAGAGGAGGCAATGGCCACAAAGACAAGGTATGAATTCTAACACAACATTTAGTCGTTGGAATAATCATTCTCCTTTTCAAACAAATTACCCACCCATGAACCAAATGCAGTACCCACCCTTTAACACAATGAATTTTCTACCCATGCAGCAACCAAGTCTTCCTTTTCCTGATCCTACCATATGGAATCCTTGGGCTCCCCAACAATCGTATTTTAATCAATGGAATTCGAACTGGGCAGGCCAGTAGATGCCATTTCCTCAGCATCAACAGTCTCTTTCCTTACCATCCAATACTCCTCCGAATAACCAAGCAATTAGACCACAGCTGCCTGTGCAACCCAACCCCAACCCAAATAACAATAAAGCTCTGCAAGTAATTGATATTCAAAATTAGCCTGTCTCCCCCATGCAATGTAACGATATCCATCTTCGCTCAGGGAGAATTGTTGAACCCATCATTGATGACATTACTGACTCTGATAAAGAGGAAGTTAGAAAAGAAAAACTAGCTAACAATAATGCTGAAACAGTTGAATCAGCATCTAACAACAATGATCAAACAACAGATCCGCCATTCCCTGAACGTCTGGCTCTCACCAAAACACTTGAGCAACCTGCTTTTAACCTTTTAGGCGAACTACAGAATTTATATGTTAAAATTCCATTGTTGCAAGCGCTAAGAGATGTTCCCATTTATGCTAGGACTGTTAGAGATATTTGCATAAAAAAACCTGGAAGAAAAACTAAGGACCCCCTCACAGTTCATGTGATGGGAGAGCTGACTGCTTTAATGACAGAAAAAGATCCTCCTGTGAAATATGGTGACCCTGGTCACCCTACAGTAACAGTTCAGGTTGGAAAAACCTTTGTCTCTAAAGTTCTAGTAGATTTAGGTGCTGCAATAAACATTATGACACTTGAAACAACACAATTGCTACAGTTAAAAAACTTTATTAGGGAAACTCCAACCATCCTAGAGTTGGCTGATTGCTCTACAATTAAACCTGAAGGATTCATTGAAGATCTAATAATTTCTGTAGAATCCTGGAATTACCCAGTTGATTTTGTGGTGTTACAAACTAAAACAAAGTTGGGGGGTCATCCGCTGATTCTAGGAAGACCTTGGCTAGCTACAGCGGATGCTTTCATCAGCTGTAGATCAGGATCAATGACCATCTCTAATGGGCAGGAAACCAAACAGCTTACCCTTTATCCTCATGCTACACCCATGATTAATAATGACAATTCTGTATGGATAGATTATGAGGATGAAGAAACCCAACCTATCTTGACTATCAGACAAGCTTTAACTTTCAAAGACTCTACCGAAGATGAATTAATCAGCAGCTTCATTTCTGAACCTTCTTCGGTCAACCTAGAAATGTATAATCACTTCACTGCAATCTTGGAATCTGAATCTCAACAGAACCTGAAAGCTAAAAATTTATCTCAGACAACAGTAGGCAGCCCCTTCAAAAGTACAACAATAGAAATTGAGCCTGGAAAAATATTAAATATAAATCCTAACTTAACTGATAATGAAAAACAACAGTTAATAAAGTTACTCCGGGAAAATAAAGAAGCATTCGCATGGGATTATACAGGCATGAAGGGGATCTCTCCTGAGCTATGCACTCACCGCATTTATATTAAAGAAGGATCCTGCCCAGACTGTCAACCCCAGCAGCGGATGAATCCCAATCTAAGGGAAATTGTGAAGGAGGAACTTCAAAAACTGTTGAATGCAGGATTTATATACCCTATATCTGATAGTGAGTGGGTTTCCCCACTTGTAACTGTACCCAAGAAAAATGGCAAATGGAGAGTATGTGTGGATTACAAAGCTCTGAATAAAGCCACCCAGAAAGACCATTTCCCTTTACCATTCATTGATCAGGTATTAGATAATTTGGTAGGTAAGAAATTCTTTTCATTTTTGGACGGATTTAGTGGATACAATCAGATTAAGATTGCACCCCAAGACCAGGACAAGACCACGTTTACTAGCCCATGGGGGACCTTTGCTTACAGGGTTCTTCCATTTGGGCTATGTAATGCTCCAGCAACATTTCAAAGAGCAGTGATAGGGATTTTTTCTGATATGCTAAATGATTCCTTAGAAATATTTATGGATGACTTTACTCCTTATGGAGTGACTTTTGAGGATGCACTGCAGAATCTTGAAAAAGTACTTAAGCGATGTGTAGAAGCACACCTTGCCTTAAGCACTGAAAAATGTCATATGATGATGAATCAAGGTATTGTATTGGGTCACTTCATCTCATTCCTAGGAATTCAAGTCGATCCAGCCAAAATACAGGTAATTCAGACCCTCCCTATCCCCAAAACACAAACTGATGTAAGAAGCTTTTTAGGACATGCTGGATACTATAGAAGATTTATCAAGAATTTTTCCAAAATAGCTTCTCCTCTATTTGTGTTATTAAAAAAAAATGCTGAATTTAAGTGGACTGATGATTGTGAAAAAGCATTTAATGAACTTAAACATCAGTTGTCTACAACTCCCATTTTGAGAGGCCCCGATTGGGCACTACCCTTTCATATATCCTCTGACGCCTCAGATACTGGAATTGGAGCTGTCTTGGGTCAAGAAGAAAATAGTCTTCCCTATGCCATTTATTTTATCAGTAAGAATATGACACCAGCTGAACTGAATTACACAGTCACTGAGAAGGAATTCCTAGCAGTCATTTATGCCATCAATAAGTTTCGACATTATATTACTGGCTACACTACTTTTGTGCATACTGATCACTCGGCCATTAAATATCTAATGAATAAATCAGTTACAAATGCTCGAGTTACCAGATGGTTATTATTATTACAAGAATATGATATCACAATTGTAGATAGGCTAGGAAAAGAAAATGTAGTTGCTGATTTCCTTTCTCGATTAAAAACTGATGAAAACATTCCAGTAGACGATTCTTTTCCTGATGAATATTTATTTGCAGTATCTGCTCAGTCACCTTGGTATGCAGACATTGCCAACTATTTAGTTGCAGGAAAATTACCATCGCACCTATCACACAGAGAAAAACGAAAGATCATCCAGCAAAGTGCTAGGTACAGCTGGATAAGCGGGTGTCTTTTTCACACAGGACTCGATCAAGAAGTCCGGAGATGCATTGGTGAAGATGGAATTTATTATGTATTAAAAGCTTGTCACAATGGCCCTTGTGGAGGGCATTTTGCAGACAAAAGAACAGCACACAAGGTACTCAGAATGGGTTATTATTGGCCCTCACTCTTCAAAGATGCAAGGAAATATGTGAAGGCCTGTGATAGCTGTCAAAGAATGGGCCAGCCTAATCACAGGGATGAAATGCCACTCAATCCCCAGGTAATTCTTGAACCTTTTGAGAGATGGGCATTAGATTTTATAGGTCCCATTAATCCCCCATCCAATCAAAGAGTGTACATATTAGTATGCACAGATTATATGACTAAATGGGTAGAAGCTAAGGCACTCCTTAAAGCTAATGAAGAAGCAGTACTAACATTTTTATTTGAAGAGATCTTTGTTAGGTTTGGATTGCTTAGAGAACTAGTCACGGATGGAGGACCTCCTTTCAACTCTCATGGCTTCAAGGATACACTTCAGAAATATCATATTAAGCACAAAATGACTACACCTTATCACCCCCAGGCAAATGGGCAGGTAGAAAGCACCAATAAAGTCATAGAAACCATCTTGACAAAAAAAATAAAGGAGAATAGAAGGGACTGGTTTCAAAGGTTGCCTGAGGCATTATGGACCTATAGAACTACTTGGAGGAATACTACGGGCTTTTCACCTTATGAATTAGTTTTTGGAAAAAATGTTGTTTTCCCTGTAGAGTTTGAAATCAAAACTTTAAGAACTGCTTTAGCAGTTAACCTTGACTTGACTGATGCACAAACAGCCAGGTTGCAGCAGCTCCAAGAATTGGATGAGAAGAGACTGGATGCCATCTATCAAACAACCATGATACAGCAACAAAGAAGCAGGTGGCATGACCGAACCATCAAGCAAAAGCAGTTCCAGAAAGGTAACTGGGCTCTACTCTATGACTCCCATTTCGAGAATTTCCAAGGTAAGTTAAGAACAAGGTGGTTAGGGCCTTATGAAGTGGATGCTGTTTTCCCAAATGGGATAGTCAGACTTTTAACGATTGATGAAAGCAGAACACCACTACTAGTGAATGGGTATCGACTCCGTTTATATCAGCGGCCTGTTTCTAAAGAAGATTTTAAAGCTACTTGCATGGCAAATAGACACTATGCTTCCCTAGGGGAACTTGCTGTCCCTCAAGGCACTTAAATTTCTGTTTATTTATGTATTTTTTCTTTTTAGATTAGATATTCTTTTCAACTAATAATCCCTGCCAAGGGTTGCCATATTACAATTCATTATTTTTCAGATCTTAGCTTTGGAAAAGGGCTGAGAACAAAAGCTTCAAAGGGATCACTTTGCGGACTTGGAAACCCCGTTGCTGCAACACCAGTTCCCGTTGCTGCAACACCACTCCCGTTGCTGCAACACCATTTCCTGTTGCTGCAACACAACTCCCGTTGCTGCAACACCATTTCCCGATTGCTGCAACATCATTCCCATTGCTGCAACACCATTTCCCGTTGCTGCAACACCATTTCTCGTTGCTGCAACACCAACCCCCGTTGCTGCAACACCAACTCCCGTTGCTGTAACACCACTTCCCGATGCCGTAATGCCTTTTTTTTCAGTATTTCTCTCATTTATAAAAGCACCAGTTTCTCCACTTCAGCTCCCAAAGAAATGAATTACTATTTGCATAAAACATACCATTTCCTACCAAAAGAACCAGCCATACACTATGATGATTACAATTCTCCACTATTACTTCCCGTCATTACTAAAAATCGCCGGTATTCTCATACTTTTAGACCCGCTTTAATCATTATGAATCCAGCAAAAGACAAGACAAGACTTTTCGACGCAGCAACCAAAAAGGTAAAACATAAAGGTACGCATGATTATGTATGGACATTAAATAATAGTTAATGTGGAGATGTTGATAGGACTACCGAATAATTGTACTTCCAATCATATCACTTACTCGTAGCTTTTTTGGGGGGGGGGATTACCAAAGCGCTGTCATAATTGTATAGCACGCCAACTGCCGCCGCCCTTAACTCTCCCGGTAATATGTAAAAGTCATCTCATCATGGCATGTTACCATTTGCAACGATTTACTCTGGACTGAACTCGGAAGCTCGGCTCTGAACTAAGAATTTTCACTGAAACAACAGCTATGGGAGGAAATCTCATCACATACGAACCTGGCACAGCAACACTTCTTGAACTCTATCCCGAGGCCTATCAAATCTTCTTGCAAGCGGGATGGCTAGATTATTTTAGGAGACTTCCAGATTTCGACGCACAACAAGTCCTTGAGTTTGCATGCAATTTAACAGAGGGGTTTTTCGTCGTTCAGGGAGTTCAAATTCCAGTCACAGAGGAAGTCATAGCCCAAGTTACCGGGCTACCAGCTAATGGCATGCGATGGTTCTGTAAGAAGCACCTGATCCTCAATGCGCAACAAGATTTTCTTCAAGCAGGCAAGCAGGTGGAACCCAAGGGCAGAGGCGTAGCACTTCAATCACTGCCTCAACCATGGCCGAAAGTCGCTGAGTTTGTAAAGAAATACCTGACGTGCGAAGGCCGGTACCAGGTAATTTACCAGCACGATTTCGTCTTGTTGAATCACTTGAGGCATGGTCAGTTGATAAATATGCCATATTATCTATTGGGATGTCTTAGAAATATGTCACGTTACACTGTCAACGCAAAGCGTCTGCTCCATTCCTTGAAACACCACCGTCTAGCTCAATTATTGATAAATAAAGGCCTTGCCTTAAATAACCCCCCTCCCCTCATTAATCCCCACCAAGAGGCAGAAATCCCTCAGCCAGAGCAGGAAATTCCTCATCAGGAAGAGGAAATTCCTCACCAAGTTGAGGACATACCTCAGCAGGATGAAGAAATCCCTCAGCAAACTGAGGATATTCCAGAACAAATACCCGAAGAAATTCCTCAGCAAACAGACGATATTCCAGAGCAAATACCTGAAGAAATCCTCCAGCAAAGTCCCCCACAAGTTGCTGAAAATGTACAATCAGCAGTAGAAATACCCATGCAAACAACCCCATCCCCTAACAAAACCGACCCATCTGTTCCTATACTTGGTATTTCTACCGACGACTCTGATGATAACATCCCTATTACCCTTCTCAAACGAAAGAAGTAGCAGAAAAATGAAACCCCACAGAAAAGAAGAAGAACTAGGGCTTCGGTTAAAACAGCGGCTATTTCCGCCACTGCCCCTATTTTAAAGAAAGCTAGCCTAAAAAGAAAAATTTCTGAATTCCCTGCTTCTCTACCCAAGCAAAGGACTTGGTCGTCTGTAATAGCTGAATCCCCTAGCCACACCCTCCCCAGCTCCCCACCCATCATGTTAAAAACCCATACTCCCACTAGCCCTGGAAACTCCTCTCCCTCATCCTCGGGGGCTGAGATGCAGAGTGTTCAAAGCGTCGTGACATTATCTTTTGAGGCAGCTGTCACACAAGAACCAGCTGTCGATACCCAAGGTAATATTAGCCAAGTGGCTGCAACACAAGAAACAACCACTACCCCACCAGGTGACACACAAGAACCACCTGTTGGGGGTATAAATGTTCAAATGAATGCTGAAGCACAACCTCTGCCTCCACTGGAACCTGCCGCTCCACAAGCTCAGCCTACCATATCTGCCCTGCAGGAAGAAATTGAATTTCTGAAATCCCAAATTTAGGATTACTAGGAGGAAATAATAAGGGTCAAGGAAGCTTATCAAAATGAACGTAACCTGCACATTTTAGCACGGGTAGCATCTGCAGCAGAGAAGAGTAAAGAGAGTGAATATATGTGCGCCAAGTGTGGTGAGATATACACTCAAGCAGGATATAAGATAGTTGCAGAACCAATGACTGAAGTCATTCCAGAACCTTCTGCTGTTGTAGTTGAAACGAAAGAATCTGCTGCAGAAGCAAAAACAGAACCACCGCAACCCTCTGTTGAAACATAGCAACCTGCTGCAACACAAGAACCAGCAGGCTCTCCATAAATGGCGCAGGAGCAAACAGAGCAACCTGCTGCAACACAAGAACCAGCAGGCTCTCCAGAAACGGTGCAGGAGCAAACAGAGCAACCTGCTGCAACACAAGAACCAGCAGGTTCTCCAAAAACTATACAGGTGGAAACAGAGCAACCTGCTGTAACACAAGAACCAGCAGGATCTCCAGAAAGTGTAAAGAAAGAAGTAGAAGAACTTGTTGTAGCTCAAGAACTGGCAGGCTCCGCAAAAGCTATGGAACAAGAAGAAGAAGCATTTACACAGGAATCAGCAGGGAATGGAGAAGAAGACATAAAATCACCCCGGCCTACCCAAACTGTTATGGAACAAGAAAAAGAAGCATTGGCTGTTACACAGGAATCAGCAGGGAATGGAGAAGAAGACATAAAATCACCCCGGCCTACCCAAACTGTTATAGAACAAGAAGAAGAAACATTGGCTGGAAATGGAAAAGAAGACATCGAATCACCCCGGCCTACTCCAATTATCACAGAGCAGAAAATTCTTGTTGATGCCTTTACACAAACTGAATCTCCCTCTGTCAGTGATGCATGCATAGAGACCGCTAGTTTTCAAGAATTAAAAGGAAAATGGTGGAGAGAATATGAGCTGTCACAAGGGAAAGCATTCCAACAGCAAAAGGGAATCTGGTTCAATTATGCATATAAGAATTGGGAAGCACTTGAGTAGTTTAGAGCCCAGTACAAAGAAATTAAGGAACTAAAAGCTAGACTGTCCCAGATTTTTGAGTTGGTTCAAAGAATACTTGCTACAAGGAAACCCTCTTTCAACTATGCAGCATTTTTGAGGGAACGACTAACATTCTTATAGATAAAGGCAGTTAGAGATGGTAGACCTCATCAGGTGATTACATCAGAACAATTTATTGAAACCTTTGCAGAGGCACCCAAAAATGATCAGAATTTGTTGTGTGAGCTTTATCTCCACAACGAAGCCATGTCTGAAGATAGAAAAATGAATATACTCCCTCTTTTTGGCGACATACAACTCAGAGCTTTCATTTCCTTTCTAGCCAACCAACTCACTTGGCAAAACGCCTTCATCTCAGCACAACATAATGAACAGAACTGCCTCCTTTGGATTAGGGCTGAACCTCAAAATGCAGCTACTTTCATTGCACAGCACCAAAGAATGTTAAGTGAACCTGGAATGAATGATCACATTAGGCAACTACAAGCAGTGGTCTTGCGAGATTGCCAACACTATGTGAGAACGAAGGCACCTTTGGTTATTAAAGCCAACAACCTATTCTGGGAAAACTTTCCCAAGGAAAGGCAGGAGTATCATCCCTACAATCCACCTAATTTACAGGCATCAATTTCAAGGGTACCTTACTATGTTAGATGTATGGAACAATGTGCTGAAAAATGGATTGGCTACAGATTTAAATTTCCCCTTTTATGGTTATCTGGTCAGCAATACAAGGGTCAGTTTGGATTATCCAAAAAGGAAGAGGCGGCAGCATGGAGGCAACTAGAGACTGTCTGTGGGTTCAGAGACAAGTTTGATAACACTTTCTATAGCTACTGTCTCAGTAATTTACACTGTTCATCCCAGTACTCCGACTCAGATTCAGAGTAAGCATTGCATGAGGACATGCAACCCTTTCAGTTGGGGGGGATGTTAGGACTCCAAATTGACCATTTTTGACCTTGTATTTTTGCTATAATATTACCCTTTTTCAGTCCATAAGTTGAAAGCTTTGATTATATAATGACCTAATCATTCCAAGGTATGAAGTAACTCTCCGCATTACTATATGTTTAATTATTCATTACATATTCATGTTATCTTTATAATTATCTTTGGAAAAGTTAACCAAGTTGCTAAGTAACCATTGAACTGTCTAAAGTCTGCAGAAATTATAATTCATAGTTGCTGTAACACCAGAAACAGCAACTACGTAGTTGCTGCAACACCAGAAACAGCAACTACCCAGTTGCTGCAACACCAGAAACAACAACTACTCAGTTGCTGCAGCACTAGCAACAACAACTATCTAAAGCAGGGAAAACATGATTTTGCAACAACTGGAATACCGGAAATGACAAACAGCAACTATCAGAAGATCGACAGAGTTCCATGCTGACACAGCACGATCAGCAACTGTCTAGAAAGGGTAAAACACGGTTACAGTTGCTAAAACACCAGGAACAACATGAGTTTACTAAATCAGCAACAATGGGGAAGCGGCAAAGGATAATACGAGGATTCCAAGAAGACGGTTGAAGTTTGTTTACCAGCTGTGTAACAGTAAGAGACCCAAGAAAGAATACACTGTCACACTGTTGTAACAGCATCCTGTAACAAGGATGGATTTCTTATTTTTGACAAAAAGGTTTAACTGAATGAACTATGACGGTCTATTGTAAGGGGAGAAGGGGAAACAAGTTGTAAGGGAAATTTTGAAAAACAAAAGCAAGTCTGAATCTTTATTGTAACTGGACATTTTGGCAGATGAATAAAAAGTTGTTCTGAGCATCTAATCCAGCATTTGTGTTCTGGGGAATCTTGTGAGAGGGACAGGGCCCACCTTCACAAGATTCACCCATTTATTTTCTGTTAGTGTGTGAGTGTGTTTGGAAATTTCCTTTTTGCTGGTACTCTGTTTGGATTCTGTAGCATTACCTCTGATAATTTCCTTTTGCTGATACTCTGTTTTGTTAATTGCTTGATATTGTAAAAGAACACTTCACCGGTGAATTAGAATTGCAGTGTGTATTAGCAACCTGGTTACAGGGGCAGGTGCTGAACATCCTTACCCTGAGGATAGGGTCCTGATCCTCTGCTAACAGAGCAGCCATTACTTCTCTTTTCAGATTTGTATTCTTAGTTAACTGCTTTCATTTTATCTTTGCAATATACTGTAACTGTTATAACATAAAGTAAGGAGTTTGACAGAAAACAGAATCATGTATACTACAGCTTTTAATGCTTTTAGAATTAAGTACATACAGTATGAGGTCACATTTGAAATAAAAGGACTTTCCCAGGTTGACAAATTAATGTGGTACTTGACTGTTTAATCAATAAACAATTCAAGTAGCCAACAATAATCTAGAAAGAAAATAAAAGCCTTGCATAGCGACAATGGTGGAGAGTATGTCTCCCAACAACTTAAGGACTTCTGCGCTGCAGAAGGATTTAAATGAGAGTTGACAACAGGGAAAATTTTAAGAACCACCTTAAATTTATATGTATAATAAATGGGCGAATCCCCATGATACATAGGAAAAATGGGAGGCGATTTTATCACTAATATATATATATATATATATATATATATATATATATATATATATATATATATATATATATATATATATATGGAGAATCTCTCACCAGATTATATTATCTTGTAAAGTCATGGCGAATCTTTCACTGAATTATAAAATCTTGTAAGATCTAGGAAAATCTTTCACTGAATAATAAAACATTGTGAAGTCTTGGTGAATGTTTTGTTAAAGTATGAAACCATATATGATAATAATAAAACATATTCATTAAATTGTAATATACTAATATACATGTTTGGAAAAAAGAAAGATAATTTTCACTTCCTACAAACAATGTTGCAAGTTTTAGTGGCCATGTTTGTCAAGGTAGGAGAGATTAATGTTTTCTCTACCACTTTTGTCAAGCTACCACTTTTTCCAATCTATCAAATTTCTTTCTTATTCCATAGAATCCAATTGTGAGATAAAAAAAAAACACGTCAAGTTTGTTTACCCCAACACACCAACAAGTAGCAAGCCCCAACTATATAATATTATGAAGTAGTAGGTATCCCAAAGGCCTGGAGGGGATCTAATGGAAAGAAGTGACCGTTGTCAAAAGCCTTCCAATCAATATATAAATATATAAATGTAGATTTATTATTATTTTAATTGGAAATCTTCAATTAAATAATAAAATTTAATTACGTCTCTCCCAATCTAAATTTCTTATTAGCATAATTCACTACCTTCATACCATTTTTAACAATGTTGTAACATGTGGATTAATTTCCTTTTTGGTGCACAATCTCCACCTTTTAGGACAATATGGTGCAGTGACCCAACCCCTATAGATCATTACGACAAACTAAGAATAGCAGAGAAGATGAAAGGTTGTACAAACCAACATATTTTTCAAACAACTAATCCAAGATTAGTACCTTAACTTTTTCATGAAGATATCATATTGAGAATGTTTGAAAAATGGTGGGAAATCTAGGCAGCGACTATCTCTCTTCTGCGAGGGTGATGCGGAAAGAGTTAAGATTTCATTGTTTTGAATTTTTTTTTGTTAAATAAGAAAAACCAATATTAATGGAGATATTGGTATTTTTTACTAAATTTTGTGAAGTGACTAAATGTAGCTTTAACCATTCACCTTAAGATTTTTTTTACAATATAATTTCCTAAGTCTATTTAATATCTTCATTATCATAAAAACCAACCTATATCCATCTTAACTCCACATCTACCACTCTTAGAGGGATGAAATCTATTTATCCCTCCTAGCACTTGGTAGACCCGGAATTAAGATGGATCTAAGCTGATAGAATTTCCCCTTTAAATAGTCTATGCTCACATGAATACCATGGTATTACCATGGGTCAATACCATGGGTTATCATAAACCTGGAGCTTAAAAACTACTATTAGTAATTTATAAAAATTAATAAAATTAATAATTGATTTTTTTTTTTAACCAAGTTAAAATGTTTAAGTGACATTAAATTACAAGATCCATTTTTACTCTTGATCTACCAAGCCCCCGAGAGGGATCAAATATTTTTTCACTCTATGTTAGTTTACATATCACGACATTTGTAAAGATGGATCTATGCTAGTTTAATTCCCCCCTTTAAATAGGGCGCATTCCATGTGAATACCATGGTTCAATACCATGTGCCATCTTTATTTTTATTAATACTAATATTAGGGTTAATAATGTTTTTTGCATGGTATTAATAATAATTTGGCCCATGGTATTTGGCCCATGGGATTTTTATTTATTTACACGCTTGCGTGTTCATAAATATAAGGTGACATATGGAGTAAGTATAAAAAAATGTTTTATTTATTTACCATACCTCTCAATTATTTATATTTTTATTAATTTACCATGCCTCTTTTATAAATATGGTATTTGGCCCATAGGATTCACTTAAATGAAACCTCGTTTTCTAGTCTTTTTAAATAGAAAGAGGGTTATGAACTAAATATAAAAAGAGGTTTTATTTATTTACCATACCTCTAGTTTATTTGTATTTTTATTTATTTACCATACCTTTGGAGTAAGTATAAAAAGAGCTTTTATTTATTTACCATACCTCCATTGTATTTATATTTTTATTTATTGAAAATGAAGGCGAATGGAAGATTGTAACTCCTAATTTCAAGGGCTAAATTTACTTTTTTTACCCTCTCCCTTAAAATAAGGTGGGCTAACCTCCATACCTAATTTTTTTATAAAATAAATTTGAGGCGATTTGTAACAATGTACTATGATACAAAATATTTGCCTAATAAAAATATAAAACCCCTTAATTTAGCCCAAGGGAAAAAACTCGCCCCTAAAATTTTCCATGGTTAACGACACCCCATAATCCACAGCAGAATGTGTGGGCCGAGGCATGCAATACAACAGTATACTTGCAGAACATAAGCCTGCACCGTATACTAGGAATGAAGACACCGATGGAGGCCTTTTCCAGGAAGCGACCAAATGTGAGTCACTTCCGAATCTTTGGATCATCAGCTTACTGTCATGTGACCAAAGATGCCCAGAAGAAGCTACATCCAACAGATGAGTTGGGAATACTTGTGGGGTACACTGATACACCCCACAACTATTGGGTGTACCTACCTACCAGTCAGAGGACAGTGGTACGCAGGGATCTAAAGTTCGATGAGCAGAAAGCCATGTGAGTATCACTTGAGAGGGAGCTCAAGTTGCATGCAGAGGAGGAACTTTTAGTTCCTAAGGAGGAGGAGCCTCAGATTGATGTGGAGCAGCTACATGCAGAGGATCCGGGAGTGGAGACATCCACTCATGCTGAGACTTCCAGATATGGGCAGAAACGCTCAAGGGAAGCTGATAGGTTGATGCTGGATGCGCGGGAGAATGTGGGACAACCATCTTCTCATTGCAGATAGAGGAGGTCGCCCAAGCGGTACACTAGGTACATGGCCCTGGTTGGGGAGTGTGTAGAGTCTAAACCTTCTTCATTCAAGGAGGCAGTGCAGCAACCAGTCTGGGTTGATGCAATGGTAGAGGAGTACGACTCTATCATTTGGAACAGTGTGTGGGATGTTGTCCCAAGACCTCAGGACAAGTCAGTGGTGAGTTCCAGATGGCTTTACAAGGTAAAGTAGGTAGCTGATGGCAGTGTTGAGAAACATAAGGCAAGGTTTGTTGCCCAAGTTTTCTCATAGGTCGAGGGGATCGACTACGATGAGACCTTTGCTCCCGTAGCAAAGTACTCATCTATAAGATTGATGTTGGAACTATTAGCTCAGATGGGTTGGAAGATCCATCAGATGGATGTGAAGACAACATTCCTCAATAGGACGATTGAGGAGGAGGTGTACATTGAGAAATCATAGGGTTTCAAGACCTTCGATCGTGAGTTGCATGTGTGCCGACTCAAGAGGGCTCTGTATGGGCTGAAGCAAGCACCCCATGCTTGGTACATCATGATCGACAATTATTTCACTAGGTTGGGCTTCACCAAGAGTGAAGCAGATGCGAACCTTTACCACATCATGGTAGAAGGTAAGCTATTGATCATTGTTATTTATGTTGATGATCTGATTTTGACAGGTGATGATCAAATGATCTAGTCTTGCAAGGAGGACCTTGCAAGAGAGTTCGAAATGAAAGACATGGGTCTTATGCACTACTTTCTAGGCATGGAGGTGTGGCAGAAGATGGTGAAGTATTTGTGTCTGAAGGAAAGTATGCCAATGAGATACTCAGGCGCTTTCACATGGAGAAGTTCAAGCCCATGCAGACTCCTCTAGTTGGGAACTGGAGGAAGGAGGATGTTACTTCAGGTGAGGTAGTAGCTGCTACTGTTTATCGGCAGCTTGTGGGTTCACTTATGTATCTGGTGAACACACGACCAAACTTATGCTTTGTAGTGAACCGGCTGAGTCAAGCTATGGTTTAGCCTACCAAGTTGTTTTGGAAGGCAGCGAAGCATGTACTGAGATACCTCAGAGGCACATCTTAGTTTGGATTGTGGTACAGGCAGACAGAGGGAGTGAAGCTTCAAGGCTTCATAGATGTGGATCGTGTAGGGAGTCCATAAGACAGGAAGAGAACTTCTGGAGGAATCTTCAACCTTGGTTCAGCTGCAGTTTCCTGGTACAGCAGGAAACAGAGGTCAGTTGCACTTAGCTCAGTAGAGGTTGAATACATGGCTGCTAGTCAGGCTGCATGTGAGGCCATTTGGATGCAGAATATTCTAGTGGGATTGTTTGGTCAGAGGATGGATCCAACTGTGATCTACTGCGATAATCAGAGTTGTATCAAACTCTCTGAGAATCTAGTTTTTCATGACAGGTCCAAGCACATTGATATCCGGTATCACCATCTTCGAGACTGTGTGGTCAAGAGGATCATGTTGTTGTTGTATGTTTCGACCGAGGAACAGGATGCAGATATTTTGACTAAGGCATTGTCAAAATGCAAGTTCAAGTTCCATAGAGATAGGATTGGGGTTACTGATAATCCCTTTCTTGTTGAGAGGGAGTGTTGAAAATAGCAACAAGAAATGCTAAATATAGAAGTGTTAAAAATAGCACTGCCATAAATAGCATTTTGGGATACCTTCCTATTTTAGTTAATCCTTAAACTAAAATAGAGAAGTAAAATTCGAATTTGACCTTAGCAGTTGTTTGAAAAATAATTAATTAATTCATATTGAGTTAATTAGTTGGAGAAAATAAAACATGAAGTCTATGTGAGGACATGAAACAGTTATCCCATAAATTGAGGAATTTATCCCTTAGTTAAAGAGATAAGGATGAGTTATAATTTGAGTTGTAATTAGTTAGCTCAGTTAACTAAGTTAAGTCCAGTTAGATTAGTTCCAACAGTTTGTTGAATTAATTGTGAGTTCAGTTAGTTAATGCATGCATGCATGTAACTGTTGCACTTCAGATAACTAAATATTCTCTCATAAATAACTCATGCATGTCAGTTCAGACAGAGACCTAGTTGAGATCAGATGATGGGACAATGTACTATTAGTTGCAGGAATATTCCATGGAGGATATCTCTTGCATGCAGAAGGAATTCATTCCTTGAGGATTGCGCAGTTACTTCTTCAATTTAGTGAGTGTGTGATGAGGCCAATCACACAGGTGGCATCATTGGACCCCAAGAAAAACTGCGCAAGGAAATAGGAGGCTTGGAGGGTTGAGGAAAGGCATATCTAGTGTCTATTCAGTCTGTGAGTTGTATTGTTTGATTGTAGAGAGAACATGATAGCTTGTGAGTTGATTCTTTTTGTAATTTGAACATATTTCCACTTGTATGATAATATAGAGATTGGGGTTTTAGGCTGAGGCTTTCCCTGGGTTATTCTTCTATGATCATGTGTGATTGATTTCTCATTCTCAGTTATAAGTGTTCTATTTTATCTTGCTCATATTCGATTAAGCTTCCGCAAGTTTGTTGTAGAAGTAGATCTTGTATTTTACTTTAGTATATTGCATAATCTGTTGATCTACAGTGGGAATTTCTACATTTTTGGGATATAACTAGGTTCTAGTAGCAGAATTTGATAGACTTAAAACTAAATTCTGTACTAAGTGGGGTACGTTCGCTTATCGAAGGATGCCATTTGGGTTGGTAAATGCAAGCGCAAATTTTCAGCGTGCTATGGACATAGCCTTTCATGGGCTCATCGGACAGAGCATGGTGGTCTACCTTGATGAAGTGACAATATTTTCTAGAAAGAGATCAGACCACTCGTGCCATGTCAAGAAGATCTTTGAGCGATGTTGAAAGCACGGAATATCCTTGAATCCCGAGAAGAGTGTATTTGCAGTGTCTAAGGGGAACCTCCTTGGGAATATCATCTCCAAGAGTGGGATCAAGATTGATCCAGACCGAATTTGGACTATCACACAGATTCCTCACCTAGTCAACAAGAAGGCTATGCAGTCCTTCTTAGGGAAGATTAACTTCCTCCAGAATTTCATGTTAGATTATGGGAAGATTGTCAAACCTATCCAAGATATGATCAAGAAGGATGCAATCTACAGTTGGGGGAAGAAGGAAAAGGATGCGTTCGCCCATATCAAGTAGGTGATAGCAGATGCACCTGCGTTGTATAGCCAAAATTTCAGCAAATATTTCTTGCTTTATACATTCCCTTCCGACAACTCACTCATTGCAGTTCTCACACAAAAGGATGGGTTGAATAACAAACATCCCATCTCCTTCATGAGCGCGAGCATGTAGGGACCCAAGATCAACCATCCCAATGTGGATAAACAAGCATATGCTATATACAATGTGGTGAAACATTTCAAACCATACTTGCTGAAGAATAATTGCATAGTCTTTGAGCCACACCTAGCAGTCACAACGCTGCTTGTTCAACAAGAGCTGGGTGAAAGATGTGTGAACTGGATGATAGAACTGTAAGAGTATGATCTTCATATCAAGCTAGTTCACACTGTCAAGGGTCATGTTCTCTACAGACTTGCGGTAGAAGCAGTGGATGCACAAGGGGAAGAAGAAGAGCTCGCCGGTTGGGAGCAAGAAATCGACATGTATAATGTAGAGTGAGAACCACCCACTTCGTACGACAACTCTTGGTATGAAGAAGTGTGCGAGTACCTTGAGCACGGCACCATGCCTTGTCACTTTTCCATGCGAAAGAAGAGGGCACTTCACCTCAAATCCTTATCTGACCAGTTGGTGCACGAAGTTATTTACAAAAAGCACAACAACGTAATTTTTCTTAGGTGTCTGGAGGCACAAGATTCAGAGATAGTACTACGTGGCATGCATGATGAACCAACCGGAGGTCACTTTGTGGGTAGCACAACTACGAATAAAATCATGAGAGATGGTTTTTACTAGCCCACACAGTTTAAATATGCACACACTTATGCCTGCAAGTTCCCGATCTGTCAGCGATGTGCCAATAGAAAATGAAGGTCAGCAACACTGCTGCATCCTGTTGCAATGGATGAACCCTTCCAACAGTGGGTATTAGACATCATTGTGGAAATATTCCCACATTCATCAAAGCATCACCGCTACATTTTGACTGCTATATATTACTTCACACGGTGGATGGAAGCAGTTTCGCTCAAACAAGTGAATGACTAGAAATTCATCATCTTCCATCAACAAAACATCATCTCGAGGATTGGTGTTCTGGTATCACTTGTTTTTGACAATGAAACTTACTTACATTCATTGAAACTGTATGATTTTGCATTGAAATATGGTATTGTGCTTAAACATTCATCTAACTACTACCCGTAGGGAAATGGTATTGCCAAATCAACAAACAAGAATCTCATACTCATCATTCAAAAGACCATTTACTCTAAGCAACGAAATTGGCATTCCTATCTAGTGAATGAATTTTGGGCTGATCGAGTTACACCCAAGCCCTCTCTGAACACATCTCCATACTTCCTTTTATATGAAAAAGAAGCCATCCTTCCACCCAATATATACTTGCCTGCTCTCTAGTTATCCCAAGCATCTTGAGGCAAGCTGCGTCTATTGATTCAACATAGGATGGACACATTACACAAGTTACAGGAAGAAAAAATGAAAGAAAAAGAAAAATTTTCACTCCACCAGAACCATATCATGAGATGGTCCGATCGAAAGTATACAGGGAATGCTAGCTTCGTTGTGGGTGACTTAGTCTTGAAGTGGGACAAACCCCATGAAGATAAAGGCAAACATACGTAGTTCTAGTCTCTGTGGATTGGTCCATACACGGTTCACAAAAAGCTTTGCTAGCACACATATTGCTTGCAATCACTTGACGGGAGGATTAACAACCTTCCTTTCAATGGCCAAGATTTAAAGTGTTATTTTCAATGATCTAGGGTCGCGCCCCACCTATGTACATATCATGCTTATTGTTGCCTTGTTGCTTTGCTTTGTTGATTTTGTTTGTTGTTCTACTTTACTATTTTTGCTTTGTTTTGATTTTCTTTGTTTTGGTTATCTTTTCATTTTTCTTTGTAAATAAGTGTTTTCCTATATTTTGTTATGGCTTTTGAATAAGTATGTGGCTGAATTTCAAGAGTTGTGATACTGCAGCACTTGGCCAGTCCTGTGTTCGTCTTCTCTGTGCTTGGTTGTAAATTTTAGCCGATGAATCTTGGACATAAAATATGATCCATCTATAAGGGAAGCTCTGGTAAAACCATGAACTTATGTCCAAAATTGTAAACCCCATGCCTATACTTAGTCTTCCGCTATGTGTGTTCAATCTTAGTCTAACTAGTAGAAATGGAGAAGGGGAAAAATGTAAACGAGCAAACCTAAATCAGAGGTCTTACATGCTTCTTTGAAAGAACAACCTCTTCTGCTCTTAATAAGTCAGGATCCCTCTTCTGCCCCAAAAATAAATAAGTGCTTATGCACAGTCCTCTCTAAAAAAAACACAAAGGTGAAAGAAAAGAAAGGCCTCCTGTTCAGAGAGGTGAAGTAGACAACTCCATCGGGTTACTGACCAGGCTCACTGGTAGTGGAGCAATGCTTGTGTTCCTACGTGACTCCGCTGAGGTACTTTCAAATCCTGCTGGCAGTGGAGCAACACCAGAGATGAAAATTTATACTCTGCAAATCTTAAGCTTGTGAACGAAACTACCCTCCCCAATTTTGAAACAATGTGATCTAGCTGAAAATTTTGTTGTGGTTGACTGAGTTGACACAAGGTGAACCATGTTTGTCCATGGGGTAAGTGGGGAAGCCAAAGTAGCTTGCACAATGAATCAATACTTCCTGAAAGTCCATGGCCCTGTGCTGCAAATAAAATGAAACAGAGAAGCTAGTATTTAACCAGTGTGTCGCCAAATACTGTAACGGCTGCAACACCCTCCAAAATTTTGGCTTGCATCCAAATTTCAAAGCCTTCCTTGGTTTTTCCCCTTGATGGTCGCAAACACTCAGGTTCATCCCATTGATCCCTTGTCAAGTCTTTTCACCCTTTTTGCTTGATCGACCACTGGTCATCTTTTGGCATGTTGATCGGTATGTCATGCTTGCGAGTTTATTCTGGCATTTTTGAAGATTGTCTTTGTGTGCATGCGTTTTTTCCACTTTGTCGACATCGGTCACACTCACACACAAAGTTGTAACCACTGTCGCGCAAGTGTTGTCATGATCATTCGAAGACATATCTCAATCGTCACACTTGTCTCTCTTAACCTTTGAGTCAGTCTCACTGAGCACATGTTTTACTTGTTGGTTTGAGGTGTATCGTCGTCAAGTCATGCTAAGTGTGTGATCCCATTGTCATGTATGCTCAAGTACACTTATTGTTGTTGTCACACTTAGTCATTTTCCTAAAAATTTTGTCAACCAGATAATCCTCCTTCAACCAGACCCTGATCTCAATGACCTTGCACTGCTTCCCAAAACTGCATAGAGCTTGAGGCTATCCTCTAGGCAACCTGCACTGTGCAATTCCGAAAATGAGAAAACTGACTGTCTCCGAGAATTGTGCAGAAGTTGTCCCAGAACTCGATCCAGTTTGTGCTTCTTGCAAGATATCCCATCAAGCCTCTCGGCTGTCACCCAAAAAACTGACTTGAGTTGTGACCCAAGGATGCAATGATCTCCAAAACTACGCAGAACTTGTCTAGCCTGATTGCCTTGCACTGCCTGCAGAAACTGCACAGACATGTGGAACAGGCCTCTATTGCCTGTCACTACAATATCCTGGAAATTGCGCAGATTTGACAGGAATTCTTCCCTGGTAGCCTGCTCTATCATCAGACCAGAAATTGCGCAAATTTGGATGTCACTAGCCCTTATTCCCCACTTTGCAAACAACCCAAAAATTGCACAGTTATTTCTGGGCCTAGACAGTCTCCTAGGATTGCGCAATGTTGACCAGCAGCTACCGCAGCCCGATCCTGTCCTCCTTTGAAAAACTACACATATTTTTCTACCAGTGCCTCCTGCTGCTTGCATTGTCTTCCCGGAGAAACTTCATTGATCCTATATGGATGAAATTCCCAGTGCTACCCTTGAAAATTACGTAGATTGGCCCAGCAGTTCCCCAACACCCTACCTGGCCTTCCTCCCGGAAACTACACAATTATGACTCCCAGCTAGTTTTTCCCTGAAACTGTCATTGCTATCCTAGATTGTGCAAATCTACCTCCCAATGACATTTATTTGGAGCCTTGCATCCTGGCCTGAGTTGTGCTCTGTGCAGTTTCAATGCCTTGTCCCTCTCTTAGTCACATGCACCAAAACAAAAAACAATGCATTATGTTAGACTAGAATATTTTTGGATTTGATGTCGTTTGGTCATGAGTAATTGCAGGAATAGGTAAATTAATGAAACATGGCATGACGACGAACAAGATGGAGGAGCACATTCTAGAATACTTGCTCGCATTTGAATGAACGAAGCACATCGAACAAAGAGTGAAAGTGACACATACACATGCACCATCAAGAAAAGACCAATACCATCGAAGACCCCGCACACTTTTCCATGCAGAGGTGAAGACATGTTACAACGAGAGCATACTATCACTCAACATTACAACAACTCGACATGGACACCACATTCATCCAGTACATGTTACCAGTGTCATGTCAAGTTCTCTTGGCCACACCATGGTTGGGCCATACTTGTTGTAATCAATGTAATGTATAGTGGAAGTCCAAGAGACACACATATGAAGTTGAAGAGTCATGTAAAGTTGAAAATTCATAGGAAGTCAAACAGACATGAGGGATGTCGAAGAGTCATAAGGGTCATTTATACACCCTTGGTTATATATACCCCCTCATTGTATGAGCAAAGGAATTTTCACCTTGGCTCCTTCCGCATAAACTTGAGAGTTTGTAGTCTATTCTTTGAGGAGAGAGCAGTGGCTCCAATGTCCTATATGTAAGGTGTACAAATGTGTCTTAGATATTTTGCTTAATTCAGAAGCTTGTCTCAGGCTAGCATGTTTTCACACATGTTTTGTATCTGTTTGTAAGGCTATTCTTTAAACATTTGTAATGCATGTTTTCTTAACCTGTACTAAGATAGTTGAACTACTTCGGTTATTTAAGTACTCATATTTTTGGAGATGTGTTGTATTGTTTATCACTGTTATCCCATCCATGTGAAATACTCCACTCGACATTAGACATACCATCTTTGTGTTTTCTTGGTTTTAATGACCACCACCGCCGTGTGGACTATTTTGTTGGACGGTGCACGTGTTTTCCCTTGAAATTTGGTCTTCATGACTGCTGCATCCGATGTGGACTATTCCGTTGGATGCTAGACATACCCTTGTTGTTGTTCGCGTGTGTTTCTTCCTAGGCTGGGGCTATTCCCTCTCATCAAGAGGCTCACTTTAATCCCCCTTTTTTGACAGTAAGATAACCCAGACACATATTTACATTAAGCACTCACCAGGCACAATTACCTCGCTTTCTTTAAGTTACAAGCATAACACTCTCATGTGCTGAACAACAAGAGTTAAGGCAAATCTCTAAGATAATGGACACTGGTCCATCGTACCAGATGTGACTCCTACACCAAATGGTGTGAGGTCTAGTTGTGACTTCATATGGGGGAGATCCTCTGAATGTTGGCGGCCCAGCACTGTCAACAAGTTCCATAAAAATTATATTTTCCCATGTGTAAATTTAATTCTTCCAAGGGCTAGTAGGGTCTCCTTAGGGTGAGGAGGGCTTCCCCAAGGATGGATTTTGTCCTTGATTCGGGAAGGAATTCCTGACTACATCATAAATCTCATCTCATATGTCTTGTCATCATGGTTGTCATATCATATTGTATCTATACTCTTCTCATATTTGCTCATCTTATCTCATATGTTGAACACGCTCAAATATAAAGAAGAAGAATCATGATAGGGAGATAAATATTCCACCCTATATCCATGGACATAGGCGAGATACCACTTACCATAAGAGGTAAGGATCATAACCATCCTATCTTTCCAATGACAATAGGCAAGATAGCACTTACCATGAGAGGTAAGGATCACATTCATCCTATTTTTTGTTGATCTTCCCACCTTTACCCTTAAGAGTCAAGTGGTATAACACCTAAATTCCCTACCTTAGGGGAGATACCCAACTTACTAGTGGTAAGGATCACACACACCCAAGTCTCCTCACCCATTGGCCAGATGGGTGGCAATCCCAACAACCCAACTTATGGGTAGGATGCATACTAGGGTATACTTTGACAAGTCCTTGACCTGGTAGGGGGATATACCTAACTTTCCATCAGTGACAAGGATCGCACACACCCTGCAATGAAAATAGGAGAGATACCCAAACCTACCACAAAGGGTAGGGAACACAAACACCTATTTTCCAAAGTACCCTCAACCCTAGGAGCCCTCTAGCTCAATTCCTCTCCCTGGGAGATCAAACAAGGGGGAAGAGAATAGTTCAATGTTCTCGATCAGCCTTGACCCTTACTCGAGAGGGTCACATCCATTAGTCCAAGCGTATCTCTAAAGACCAAGAACTTACCTTTTGACAAAAGCTTGGTAAGAATATCTGATATCTAATCATCAGTTGAAATGTGATAGTGTCTTACGAAGCCTATCTATACCATATCCCTGATGTAGTGATATTTGATCTCCAAGTGTTTAGACTTGTCATGGAACACAAGATTTTGTGAAATTAAAATCCCACTCTTGTTGTTGCAATATCATAGTCGTATCCAATACCTGCTCAAACAACTCTCCAAAGAGCTTCCTAAACCACATTTCATCACAACTGGCCATGCTAGCAGCAATATACTCACCCTTAGTCATGCTTAGAGAACCAAAATTTTTCTTCCTTTTCATCAAAGATATCATGGAATACCCTAAGCTAAAGCAACACCTTGATGTTCTCTTTCTATCAACAACATTTCCAGCCTAGTCAACATCAATGTATCCATGTAGTCTCACATCTCTAGTAGTATATCTTAGTCCAAGATTTATAGTCCCATGTAGGTATCTTAGCACATGCTTAGCAGCAACCCAATGTGCATGTGGAGGCTCAATCATGAATAGACTCATATTGTTGATTGAAAAACATATGTTTTTTCTAGTGTTCACCAAGAACATTAATTCCCCAATCAACTATCGATACTCAGAGGAATTTTCCAAATCAGGTCCCGCAACTTCACCACATAACTTTTTGAAGTTGATCTTCATTAATGTGTCCATGGACTTGCATTCTACCATTCCAAATATTTCATACAGCTTGACAACATATTTATCTTAAGAAAGGAAAATCTCACTTGGTCTCTACCACAACTCTAAGCCTAGGAACTAGTGCATCAAACCAAGGTCTTTCATCTCAAATTTAAAGGCCAACTCCCTCTTACACTCGATAATAAGAGGCTCTCCACCTATCAATAATAGATCATAAACATATAATAAAAAAATTAGGGGCATGCCTTGGATAAATTTGAAGTAGAGATTCAGAAAAGCATTGTTTCTCATAAATCCAAGCTTCATTAGATAGCTATCAATGCAGGAATACCAAGCCTAGGGGATTACTTCAATCCATAGAGCACTTTCTTCAACTGGCACACATGAGTCTTCCTGTCCTGCTCCTCAAAGCCCAACGGTTTCTTAACATATACTTCTTCCTGAATAATTCCATGTAGAAACACAATCTTCACATCCATCCCGTGAAGTGACAATCCCTGGCTAATAGCAAGAATAACGATCAATAAAATGGTGCTATATCGAGTACCCAATGCAAAAATATCATCATGATCCTCTCCCTCTTTCTGGGAGAATCCTATAGCCACAAATTTTTCTTTGTACTTTTCAATACTTCTATCAACACTACGCTTAATTCTTGTATAACCACTTAGAATTCACGAAAAAATTACCTTTAGGTCTCAGAACCACTTCCCACACATCATTCTTCCTTATTGACTGATATTGTCCAACCATACCATATTTTCACACTTGTTTTTTCATGACTTCTTCAAATGTGCATGGTTCAACCTGTATGGTTTTTCTCATAGCCACAACATATCCCAGTATCAACATGGATTCTTACTTTCCCTGAAGGTACCACAGAGCCATGGTGGTCTCTTCCTAGCATGAGGATCACATGGAGGGCGTTCCAAGGGGTCAATGGGTTCCAAGATATCATCAACAATATCAAACTCTAGATCATGCATAGGAGAGTCTTCCATGGCATCATTATTCTTCTCAACATTGGAAGGGGGGGAGTGTCCTTTGTTTTCCCAAGGTAAACATCTTCATCAAATGTCACATCCATGCTAAACTATATATTTATTTGACCACATCAAATTCTTGGTCCTTATGCTTCAAAAAGAATATCCATGTCTTGCAAGAGTAGTAATACACAAATATTATGTAGTACAAGTAGCCACCAAGGGATGTCACTAACATGGGTCCATATAGATCATAATGTATAAGTTGAAGTATTCTACTAGTCCTACTCTTGCTCGAAGGGAATAGTCCCTTCATCTTCCTTCCACTTCCATATCCTGGAAAAAATAAATCATGATTTACTTGAACCTTAGGCATTTCAGAGACCATCTTCCTCACCTTAGGCAAGGAATCATAATGATGGTGAGCGAATCTTTGGTGCCATGACTCACATTAATGATTACTGTCATGAACCAATGCTCAGATCGATCTTCCACTGAATTTGTAAAGGCCTTCAATTCTTGATCCCAAACTGAAGGCATCCTGCAAGAGAGATTCCCTTGGCCAATTAAGGACCTTCCCAATTATAAAGGAAACTTTCATTCCTTTGTCTTCAAAGGTAGAAATAGACACAATATTCTTTTTCAATCCCAACACATACAAAACATCCCAAAGATGTATAGTTTGAACATAATCCAAATGAAAAGAAATAGAACCAAACCCCTTTATAGGATAAGTATAATTGTCCCCAGGAATTATTTTCAATTTATTCTCCCTCTCAACCATGTTTTAGAGGACTTCACAACCGAGTGAAGTGTATAGAGGCCCCTCTATGTAACAACCAACTATCAAACGAATCCAGAGGAGAGGAACTATAAAGAACATAAATGAGAAAGTATTCAGATTGAGTAGTGGCTACATTATTATCATACCTTGAGTTTCTTGATCTCTTTTGAGGATGGTGACCTTCTTCATGAGTAGTAGGAGCATCTCTTCTTCTTCTATAGTTAGACTTGTTATTATTTTAGCCACAATTGTTGTTGGATCTAGGAGAATTACCATTCTCCATGAAGTTTTGGGCTTAGTGACCATTCTTGTGACAACTTAGCATTGAATATGAGACAATTCCCTATCCCTTTTCACTCTTCTATTGGAGTCCCTGGACCCTGGTGTAGGCTTCCTTGAATTATATGGTCTTCCTCTTTCTTTCATTTCCTTGTCTTGAGAAGCAAATGTAGAGGGTCATCCTTCTTTATGTTTTTGCATACTTCCTCTAGAGATCATCCTGGTCTCCTCTTCAATACACTTTCCCACTAGCTAATCAAATGAAGTTGTTAGGTTCCTATACCGATAGGAGTCATAATTTTGAATGACTAAGGTTAAGCCTTGTAATATTGTACATACCTTTGCTTTCTGCAAATGTTTTCCATATTAAAAAATTAAAAAATGTAAAGAGGGTATGTCCTAAAAGAATAATTAAAGGATCAAAAGAATGAAAAAGTAAAAAAAAATTGAAAATATATGAACCCCAAAAGACAAAAAGAGACCACGAAAGTGTGCAAGTTAAAATGCAACTACTTTTTACTTTTTATGCATAATAAATGATAGTGTGCAGCTTGTTACTTATGCCACAATCCATGATAGTCAAAATGTTTAAACTTGGCTATTTCATACTTTGAATTTTATGTTTATAGGTAGTGAATAAATCTGACCAAACAGTGTAATCTTGGCAGATCATTAGATAGGTAGAGTGAATAAAAGGAGCTCATCAGTTTAAGATGAGCCCTTGGATGATATAAGGTTAGAATTAGATAGTTTATTTTGTAAAGAAAAGAAAAGATTGATAAGGGTTTTCTAGCCTAAATGCACCCAAATAAAGTGAAGAAAAAATGGTAGGATGAGTAAGTGGGTAAGTAGTAGAAAGGTTGCAGAAATATCATGTCATTTGATACAAAAGGCACTTATGTCATTGTTCCAAATGCATCATTTAAATAGGCATAAGTGGTAGACAAAACAAAAGCAATGGTTCACAATTTGGTTCACTTAACATCCCCTCATTCAATTTAACCCCTATGACACTCACTAACTTCCCTTTCATAATAAAAATATTAATACCTATAGTTTTTAAGTCAAAAAGGCTCAGAGCATTTCTCTGACTTCTGGTGGGACCGAACCCTCGGCTTGATGACTTAAGAAGGAAAGGTGATTAAATTCCCTTATAATTCATTCATGCCCCTCACAAAACCCCTTTTCCTAAGGTTAAGTTCTCTTGCCTAAGAAAACCCCTTTATAAACATGTTTTATACAAAAACCCACCAAATACATTTATCCTAAAGTACTAAGGGTATGGAACACGCATAACATTTCATACACCTAAGCACAATACCCCTTCCGCTCATTTCATTTCATATTAACTTTTTAATTAAATATATAAAAATCCCCGATAAACCCATTGTCCCGTATATATTTAACTTCTTTATATAAATTAACCCCACCCCTTAGTTTACTTATAAACTATATTACTACCCCATATCCCACAAATATATTAAATCCTGCCCTTAGTCCTTAATCCCTCATTAAAGCACCCCGATGAGATTAAGCTCCAAGTTAATCTCATACAGCCGATGATTAGACCCATGGGGCCCCCGAAAAACTTTACGGGTAAATCGCCGTGCAACTTCACCTCCCAATCACCTTATGATCTCCCTCCCCCTCATCTAACGGTTCACATCCATATTGGGCCGACTCGACGTCTGCCCTTTACCCGCTCGATAAGGTGGTTTTCCTCTCGGCACCCGATGCTACGTGACAAATGCTTAATGGAATCGAGCGACCCCTCCCGAATACCACCCGCACCACAAAAGCGGAGCGATGGACCCCCAAACCATTTCCCCCTTTCAACTGAAAACCATCACTATTTATCAATTAGTGAACCCGTCAAAGTTAACCGTTTTTCCTATAAAAGCCTATTTACCCCTATTTTCACTCTTTTTGTGCAATTTTGATTAAGAATTTAGAAAAGCCATTGCAACCCCTGCAAACAGCGAAATTGCTCACAAACCTATGCCATTGCTCCAAAGACGCTGTAGAAAACCCAGCTCATCCATCAGTTTGTACTAGAACTGTACGAACCTCTGCAGCCACCATCAACCACCATTTACAGTCAATTCTACCCAATTCCAGGTATTTAACCATGGAATTCCAACTCCATTATCAAATTCCAAGTCAATTCACCCTCGTGACATTGTTAGTTAAGTAAAAAAGATCAAATTTACTTAAATTTTAACACTGTGAGCCATAAACAACTGCAAAACCTCCATTTCCCTAAAACTTTGAATCACCCCCCACACTCAAATCCACAAGAACTGAGTATGGCTGCCCCAATTGCTATGGATGTAAGGCCCATCACTACACCTCATTTAGACCTGGACCACCTTCCTTTAGCTGATAAAGATTTCCAAATAAAAGATACCTCTACCCAAGAGTCCCCACTCAAAGTACATTGCCAAAGTAGGGACAGGTTCCTGAACCATGTTGATGAAATTGGCCTTTGGGAGTCAAATTTTCCCAAGTACTAGTTCCCCCAAGTCCACATTTTTCCTGAGATTGTTCATATGTGCTATTCTTGCTACATCCCCAGTCACAGAACTATCATGTCTCATGACCAAAAGGTCCTTTTCACCATCACTACTGAGTCTATTAATGAAATGTTGCAGCTCCAACCAGGGCCAAACCTAACCCCACTCTCAACTGGAGACTTGTTGGACCTGTATCCTAAACTTAGCTCTACAAAATTGGCTCAACTATTCCAAACCTTCATCAGAGAAGAGAAACACATCCCTAAGGACTCCCCCCCATATGTAGTTGCTATTTTTTCCCCATGGGGCCATAATATTGTAGCCATGATATCCTGCAATTTTGGGTACACTATTGGGTCCCTATAATACTAGTGATTACACCATTACTATTGTAGTTGTATCCCTTATTAATATTTTTGTGTCCCTATTGTCCCCATATTGTTATTACTGTGCCCCACAGAATCCCTCTATTGTTATTTTTGTGGCTTTATATTATTATTGTTAGGTCGGCTGGGTTATATTGTGACTCGTTAGACTCCTATATATAGAAAAGAGGTTTTTTCATTTGAATCATCCAAGAATTGTTCGTTTATGTAATGTAAAGGAAGTTGACCCCTCGAAGAGGCTGAATTCTAAGGCGTTGATCTATCTTTTCTATCTTTTTCTTGAGCTAGTTTCATAACATTTGGTATCAGAGCTTTGGATTCTAAGGTTTCGCTGCTCCAAACAATTCATCGTGGAATTTTCGCTATAAATTTTTTCTGCAACGTTTTAGAAGCTAAAAAAAAGTCGCGCTGAATCGCGGGTCCAAATTTTAGATCTTTTTTCGCTATATTTACGGAGATATGATCTGAGGAAGTTGGTCTTTTTGCAGACTCCTGAATTACATTCCAAACAGGTGACCTGGGGAAAATTGTCATAACTTTCTCTCTGAGCATCAGATTGAAATTTCGTAAGAAGGTATGAAAAGAGGACAAACTGTAGTTTCTTTCATATATTTTCAGAGCCAAAGGTCGAAACAGTGACTCGTGGCATGTCGTACAAGTTCGCTTTACTGAACTAGTCTATAATCAGGTCACTATGGGAGATTTTGCATAACTCTTCCTTGGAGAATCCAATTTGGATGACACTGGTGGCATTGGAAAGAGGACATAGAGGGTTACTGCAGATCACAATTTCAGAGCTGGATGATCCGAGAGTACAGAGATACATCAGAGGCAATATCAAGCTCCTACAAAGTGAAAAAATGTGTGTAGATTTTTTTAAGTTTTTGCTTAAGCTTGGTTTGAAAATTTATTTTGAAGGAATTCAAAGGGCATAGTAGAGCATTATTATCGGTAACTGATGCCTCGAGGAAAGAAAATGCAAACACCTAGTAAGCAACCTGAAAGCTCTAGCATGACTCATGAAGAAGAGGAAGAAATGCTACATGATATATCAAAATTACAAGACAAAGTGAAACAAATGTCACTCTCACAAAAGCTAATAGAAGCTAAGATGGACGATTTGAAGATAGATTTGAAGACAGATTTGAAGAGAGACATGGCAGATTTGAAGACAGATTTGAAAAATTTTCTACAAGAAATACTTACTAATGGTGAAAAAGTGGTAAAGGAAACTCATGATGCGAACAAAAGAAATGTTAGTCATGATTTCATAGACTCTAATGTGGGATCGAAGACCCACCATATTCCAAAAATCGATATGAGGAAGTTTGATGGCAAGGATCCCGCAACATGGATATTACAGATGGAGCAATTTTTCAATCTCAATAATGTGCAAAACACACAAAAGGTACGTATTGCAACTTTATATTTGGATCCAAATCAGTTTGTATGGTATCAATGGCTTTTCTCTCGTAAACAAATTATCACTTGGGTAATTTTTACGGAAGAATTGACAGCACATTATGAGGATACAAAAAGCAACACTTTTTTTAGCCAATTGATAAGTCTCAAACAAAAGGGTTCAATAATGGAGCACATTGAGGAGTTCCAAAAATTGAACATAAGGGTAAAAAATATTCCAGAGGAGCATAGGATTGATGTGTTCATAGGGACTTTAAAGGATAGTATCCAACATGATATTCGCCTTTGGGAACCTGATTCATTAGAGAAGGCATTCAGGTTAGCAAGAAAAATGGAAAGCAAAATTATGGCAACCAGGAAGCATACCACTCACAACTATAAATATGGAAGTGTTGTTGCCCCTAGTCTTCCACAACCTATAAGGTTGACACCACAACAATTGGAAGAAAAAAGAGCAAAAGGGCTTTGTTACAATTGTGATAGCAAATACACTAAAGGTCATATGTGTGCTGAGAAGAAATTATTCTACATAGATTGTGAAGAGGAAGAAGAAAAGGAGCAAGAAAGGTCAAAAGAAGAGGATATACTCCAGGAACAAAGTCTAGATAAAGAAGAAATGAATCCGACCATATCTTGTAATGCATTGGTGGGAATTACCACTCCTCAAACCATCAAGATAGAAGGACAAATTAAGAAGAAAAAGGTAATAGTGTTGATTAATTCAGGAAGTACCCACAATTTTATTCATTGTAAGGTAGCAAAAGAATTGAATTGCTTCTTATATCCAGCACCAGAGTGTCAAGTGATGGTTGCAAATGAAGGAACAATAAATTGCTCTGGAAAGTGCCATAATATCAAGCTATCCATGGGAGAATATGTATTGACTAGCCCAATGCTTTCCATTCCAATGGGAAGTGCTGATGTTGCACTAGGAGTCCAATGGCTACAATCCTTGGGTACAATAGCTTTTAATTTTCAATAACTTTTCATGAATTTTTTTGTGGAAGGAAAGGAAGTTGAATTAAGGGGTATTGCAGGGAAAACGGGAAAGATAATCAGCTCTAATGGTATGACAAAGCTTCTAAAAAAGGAACAAAGAGGTGTAATTGCAGAATTATGTTCACTAAATGTTTCCACATTGGAATCATCTATTTCTCCAGATCTCCAAAAAGTCTTGGACAATCATTCCAAGGTATTTTAGAATCCCAAAGGTCTCCCACCTATTCATGATCATGATCATGCTATTCATCTGATTCCAGGAATTTTTGCTCCAAACATCAGGCCGTACAGATATCCCTATGCCCAAAAGAGTGAAATTGAATGTATGGTTGCAAAAATGATAGAGCCTGGTATAATTCAACCGAGTCAAAGTTCTTTATTTGCTCCAGTAGTATTGGTGCACAATAAGGATGGATCATGGTGCATGTGTCTGGATTATAGGGAGATCAAAAAGCTCACTATTAAAGATAAGTTTCCCATTCCTGTCATTGATGAATTACTAGATGAATTTCATGGATCAATTTACTTCACCAAGTTGGATCTTCGTTTAGGATATCATCAAATCAGAATGAAGACTGAAGACATTTTGAAAACAACATTTAGAACTCATGAGGGTCATTATGAGTTTTTGGTCATGCCTTTTGGCCTTACCAATGCACCTTCAACATTTCAAGGTTTGATGAATTCCATTTTCAAACCATTCCTTAGAAAATTTGTGTTAGTATTTTTTGATGATATACTAATCTACAACAAGTCTTGGAAGGATCATGTTGAACATGTTGACAGGGTGCTACAACTATTGGAGGAGAAACAATTATATGAAAAAAGATCCAAATGTTTCTTTGGAGTATAAGAGGTGGAATATCTGGGTCATATTGTATCTCATGAAGGAGTTAAGGTAGACCCTAGCAAAATTAAAGCCATTAAGGAATGGAAAATCCCCACATCCATAAAGCATCTGCGAGGATTTCTCTGGTTGAAAGGGTATTATCGCAAGTTTGTTAAGAATTATGGGAGAATAGCAGCACCTCTAACAACATTATTGAAGAAAGATGCATTTTCATGGATTCCAGAAGCAATAAAGGCCTTCGAACATCTTAAAGAGGCAATGTGCCAAGCACCGGTATTAGCTACACCGGACTTCACAAAAACCTTTATTGTGGAATTTGATGCTTCAGGAAATGGAATTGGTGCTATTTTAATGCAAGATGAAAGACCCATTGCTTTTGAAAGTCGTCCAATCAAGGGAAAGTTTTTACACAAAGCTATTTATGAGAAGGAAATGTTGGCAATACTCCATGCACTTAAGAAATGGCGACCCTACCTAATGGGAAGACACTTCAAGGTAAAAACGGATCATGATAGCCTTAAATAATTTTTAGAACAAAGATTATCCTCTGAAGAGCAACAAAAGTGGGTCACAAAGATGTTGGGTTATGACTTTGAAATCATCTGCAAAAAGGGAAGCAAAATGTGGTGGCAGATGCACTCTCAAGAAAAGATGAGGATGTGGAAGCATTGTTGTGCGCCATTTCTATTATCCAACCAAATTGGAGAAATGAAGCAAGGGAGGAATGGAAGAATGATGAAGAAGTGTGGGCACTTATTCGAAAGTTACAACAAGATTCGAGTACGTCTGATACATTTAGCTGACAAAATGATTCGTTATGGTACAAAGATTGCTTATACTTTTGTAAGAATTCGCAGCTAAAACCAAAAATTCTTATGGAATTGCACACTTCTCCCTTAGGAGGGCACTCAGGATTTTTAAAAATTTACCACAGGGTTAAGAAGGAATTTTTTTGGGATTGCCTTAAATCAGATATTCAAAATTTTGTGGTGGAATTTTTGGTTTGCCAGCAAAATAAAGTTGAAACAATTAAGACACCGGGTCTATTACATCCTTTATCCATTCCAAGCCAACGTTGGGAGGAGGTTTCAATGGATTTTATCACAGGTTTACCCAAGTCTGAGGGAAATATTGTCGTCATGGTGGTAGTTGACAGACTTACCAAGTATGCACACTTTTGTGCATTATCACATCCATTTATAGCCAGTACAGTTTCTACTGCATTTATGGAAACAATTCAAAAGCTACATGGAAACCCAAAGATTATTGTAAGTGACAGAAATCCCATTTTCAATGGAAATTTTTGGACAGAATTATTTTCTTGTCTTGGTATTCAGTTAGCTCATAGCTCATCTTATCATCCTCAATCTGATGGGCAAACTGAGATAGTAAACAAATGTTTGGAAGGATATCTTCATTGCTTTGTATCTGATAAACAGACATAATGGGTCAAATGGTTGCCTTTGGCTGAATGGTGGTATAACACTTCCTTCCATACAACAACAAAAATGACCCCATTTATGGCACTTTATGGATATCAGCCACCATCCATCACATCATATTTAAGAGAAAATTCTAAGGTTCAAGCAGTGGAACATCACATCGAACATCAACAAGAAGTCCTCCAAGTCTTAAAGGATAACCTCGTGTTGGCATAGAATAGAATGAAACAACAGGCAGATCAACATCGCAGCGAAAGAAGTTTTGATGTAGGTGATTGGGTATTCCTACGACTACAACCATATAAGCAAATGTCCCTCAAGCAAGCTAAGAAGGATAATAAATTATCACCAAAGTATTATGGTTCGTACAAGGTGTTGCAAAAGATTGGTACTATGGCATACAAATTGGAGCTTCCTGCAACTTCTCGATTGCACCCAGTTTTCCATGTTTCATGTTCAAAGAAGGTTATTGGTGACAAGCTCCCAGTTCAAACAATATTGCCAGAACTTGATGAGGAAGGAAAAATTATATTGGAACCAGAAGCAGTGACAGAAACAAGAACTCGACAGCTACGAAATCGATCAATTTCGGAGTATCTTATTAAGTGGAAGAACTTATCCGCTAAAGATTCCACATGGGAGGATGAGAATTTTATACAGAAGCATCTAGAACTACTCAAGCATTGAGGACAACACTTTTTTGAAGGAGAGGGGCATGTTGGGTCCCTATAATACTAGTGATTACCCCATTACTATTGTAGTTGTATCCCTTATTAATATTGTTGTGCCCCTATTGCCCCCATGCTGTTATTACTGTGCCCCATAGAATCTCTCTATTGTTATTTTTGTGGCTTTATATTATTATTTTTAGGTCGGCTGGGTTATATTGTGACTCCTTAGACTCCTATATATAGAAAGGAGGTTTTTTTATTTGAATCATCCAAGAATTTTTCATTTATGTAATGTAAAGGAGGTTGCCCCCTCGAAGAGGCTGAATTCTAAGGCGTTGATCTATCTTTTCTATCTTTTTCTTGAGCTGGTTTCATAACATACACCACTAGTGAATATATTGATGAGTTAATCCTTGCCTTCATGTCCATCTACACTCTAGGAAAACCTCCTGTTGTCATTTATGACTATGCCCAATTTATAGCTGATAGGATGCATGAGCAATTCCTTAGAATGAACAATGAAAGATTTTTCAAGTATTCCTCAGTCTTATACCAAATGTTCTTATATTACCAACTTGATAAGTTCCCATTCACCCTTCAGAAGCTGGACACCAAAGGCCAACCCAGGTCAGTCATTTTTTGGACCCCATTGATCCACCAATCCCAATCTCCATACTCATACTTTGATTTCATTGATTTATTTGTATATCCAGTCATGGCAATGTTGACTGGGAGCCCTCCTCCTAGAATCAGTCTAGAAATAAAGAGAGTCCTTCAATTGTCTAAACAGACCAAAGTTGGTGACTGGTACCTTTACCAGAACCATATAGAATTCAGAATCTATGGTTGCATGCTGGCACCATACAAGCTACCAAGATACCTCCCAATGAGGTTGTTTGCATTAGAATACTATAGACAAATCATCAATGCAGATGAAGTAAACTTCGTCAATGCCAAGAAGAAGGCCAATTTCAAAATAAAAGACCAACTAGGCCCCTTCATATGCAACTCTAGGGAGGCAGGCAAAGAAGCAGACCTAATTCTGCAGAGAATGAAGTTCCAAAGAAGTTTTGTTTGGAGATATGATCCTTTGGAATTCATCACAAAGAAGAGACAAAAGGTCAAGCTAGGACCTTTCATTCACCATCCCATACCTGAAATAGAAGAATATGCAAATCAAATAGAATGGGTGGAAGGTACCCTAGTAGACCAAGACAACCCCATAGTAGATGTAGAGAATGCTCTAATTTATTTAGAAAAGTAGCTTGATGACAACTCTTTTCTGCAGGTACCCGAAGAACCAGAGACTACAATGAGCATCCCTCTAGTCATGCATACTCCTCAGAATGAGGAGAAGATCCCAAAAAGAACAGAGAAGGGGCTTCCACTTCAGGAATGGCCACCTCCAATTTGCAACAGGAATCAAACAAGAGGTAAAGGCTAAATATAGCCTCTGAGCAGGAATATACTGAAGACTCAGTAGAGGTCACAAATACAGGAGCAGAGAGAAGTAGGCCTACCACTCCATTTGGAGGCATGCAAGAGTCTTCCACATCTTAGACTCATATGTTGGAAAGGCAGCTTAGTGTTGAAGTGTCATCCTTTAGAATGCATGCTGACAAAGATCAAGATATCAAGGAGAGATACAAAGAAATCAAAGCCAGAAATGAGAGGCCCAAGGCCCAAACATATGCACAATACCTAAAGCTGACTCCTACCAATCAAACAAGGCTAATTTCAGCCTTTGACATTAAAGAGGGAAAGCTGCAGATGACCTTTGTTAAGCTTACAACCCAATAGCCAAAGACAACATCAGATTTCAAAATGGTAGATTTTGAAGTGTTGGAAAGGGATATTCATCCCATAGACCAGATTGAACTACACAAACAGGCTAGAGAAATGATATACTCCTCCCTGACAGGTAAAGCCATAGCTGCCCATCAGCTACAGAACTCTCTGAACAACATCTCAGCACAATTCCAGTTAGAGAAGGCCTCCTCACAAGCCAAGGGTACAAGGATCAAGTCCTTAGAGGAATTAGTGATTGAATTGGGACACAATCCCAAGGATATAAAAGCTACATAGCAGCTTATTAAGAAGAAAAATGATGATATTGCTGCACTTAAGAGGCAATTGAAAATACCCCAGCTGCAACATCCTCAAACTTTAAAAGTCATAGCGAATAAAACTAGACATAAGGGGTTGATGGACTTGGTCTTGAAGCTGAATGATCAACTAAAAGAGACAGAAAAGGAGTTGGATGCTTTAATTCGAATGAAGCAAAGTGACATGCCCACAACTTCCAAGGATGTCATCCCAACAGTATCCACAGCAGTGCCATCCACACTAGCAGCATCTTTGGCACCTACAACTCCACTTGAAACAACCTTGCCAGCAACAACAGAATCTACAACAACAACAGGTGCACAAGGAGAGAAAGAAATAGAACTAGTCAAAGCCATGGAAGAGATGTCTATCCAGGCTACTGAAAAGAACAGGTTAAGAGAAAAGGTTGCAAGTTTGGAAATAGATTGCAAACTTGCCCAATTAAAGCAGAAAGAAGAAGCACAAAAAGCCCAAAGAATGAGTGAAAGGATCAAAGTCTTAGAGAAAGACTTAACACTGGAGAAACCACTTGGGAAAACCAAGGAAATGTTTTGGGCCAATATCATTGACTCTGTCAAGGATATTTGGTCCTCAATTCAAGTTATTTTTGAACAAATAGAGTTAGTGAAGATAGCTACAGAAGTTATCCAGAAAGTGAAGGAGGAGTTGGGAGATAAGCCAGAGGATGCCAATAGAATCATCCACTTCCTCAACAACAAGAATATATATGAGTTCCATGAGCTAAATATAGAAGATAGGACTGCAACCATTTTAGACATAAGGAAGGTCCTCTCCAAAAGGAACCTTATGCTTAACTTAGAAGAAAAATGTCACAATATGCAAATAGCCATTGATAGGTTCATGGCTAAATTCTAGATTTTAAGGGAGAAAGGTCTGCCTAGTCCTATGGTTATCAATGACAAACTCATGACACAGTTAGACTATGATACCAGGCTCAGACAGTTGGAAAAGGAGCAAGCTAGCTCTTCATCCATAAAAGCATTGCCAACAGGCAAAGTGCTGTACAACACATTTGAAAACTTGTTTTTTCTAAAAAATGAGATCAAACATTTATTCCTCACCAAGCCCAATTTTTCCAAATATACTGAAGCTGATGAAATTTACAGGAGAATGATGAATGTAAAGTTACCTAATGCAGAATGGTGGGAGACAATGACAAATTTATTGGGATAAATTTACTACATAGTAAAAATAGAACAGCTAGGTAAAATAGGTAAAGACAGCGCAACAGGGTCAAAGAGTATAGTTGAAAGATGAAAGTAAAGAAGACTCCAGCGTGAAACTCCACAACTGCAAGCCAGAATAAAGGGCTACAAATTCAACAATAAAGGCCAGCACAACCATAATAAAAGGAACAACATGAAACAGTTCATTAGTTGTCTCTATCTTCTTACAAGAAGATATTTGTATTTCCTAGATTAAATCTCAAGTTGTTTTGAGATATTTTGTAATAACTTTTTGTATAAATACTTCACAATTCGAAGTATGTAGTGTGGATTCCAAAACATTTCTATAGACTTCTTGTTCTTAAGTCTAAAATTCTATTGTATCAATGACTGGATTAGCTAATTGGATCAAGGAATAAAGATCAGATATTTCACTGGATTCTTGTGTAAAGCAAAGTTCAAATAAGTATTCTATCATGTTCCATGTTATTTTTCTTTAAGTTTTCCACAGTCTTACTTGTATCTCTAAAAATCTAGATGCTATAACATGGAATGATGTCTTAGAAACTGCTTAGCTGCACTCTATTTTGACTGTTATGCATATTTAATGTTTTCTTCAACAATCTAAGTTAGGGAATTCTTGATTGCTCCTTAGTTTAGGTATTTCCTTGTGACCTATAGTAGAGGATTCCTGATTGCCCTTTGTTCATGATCATCCTCTGTTCTTCATCTTAACCCCGGTTTGAGGATTCTTAAGTGTTCTCTCACCCTGGTTAGGATCATTTCACCCATTCGACCAAAAGATTTTCACTTTACTTTGCTATCCTGCCCTGTGAACATTCCCTTTAATGAATTGATCCAGTTATGCTATCCATTTGTTAACTCCATAACCTAATGGCTTAAAGACCTTGCTTTATCCATCTATTCCAAGAATTCCACCACCCAACCCTCAATTCAAAACCAAAACCCCAATGAACATTAAGAACTAGCCTAAAATCCCAGTAAAACAAAGCTAAATTTCATAGAGAGAGCCCTCTCTCAGTCATAGGTTGGCTAGAGCCTATAATTAAAATATTGGTTTGTGGTTACCTCGGTCTTTTCCTTCTTTTGATAACTTTTAGGGAAAATTCTGAGTGACAACAGAAGGGAACCTGTCATTGTTGCTTATATTAATGATAAATGTCTCCCAAAAGCAGAGGAAGACCTCCAAGTGCAGTAAGTACCAACTCTCTATTAGATGTAACTTCTCTAGTAAACAACAATTGATCCTTGAGTTGGGATATCCTCATGAAGTATGACTACACAGTTTCTCCCTCGTTCATCTTAATGTCCTTGAGTTGATTCTTAAAAGAAAGAGTATGGCTCAAGTTGTTGGAATCATACATTCCAACCAAGTTATCATACATTTCCTTGAACTTCTTCAACTTTGCAATATAAGTAATCAAATTATCTCTCAAAGAATACATAATAATTTATTATCTTTAACCTCACCTTTCTTGTACTTGGCTTTGATAGCATGATCCATATTTATGATGGAACGAAATGAAATACATATATAAAAAGACACACCAAGATACAATGAAAACAAAACTTCAATTCATTAATAACAAAGTACTAAAAATTGTTTACATGCAGAATGGAAATAAACTAGCTCAGGCAATGGTAGGTTATCTCTAAGAAGAGACGTGGTGATGTCATTCCTTCTGAATTGTTTTACAATGAGGCTCGAAGGCCTCTTTATTATTTAGAAACAATAGAAAACCATAAACATCCAAAAACCTAACCCTAGGAGATGAAGCTCCAAAAGTTTGTGGATCCTGTTGGGGTAAATTGGTACATCAACTTCCCGGAGTTGTAAATTTGGCATACGATATATGCTTGATGCATACGATACATTGTTAGAAATATCTATCTGAGGACTAAAAATTTCTACTATAAATCCTTTCCATAGGCTATGGGTTTGCCTATTTTCCAAAAAAACATCATTTAGGGCCTCAAAATAGCTTTGAAAGTTCAAGGCACGAAAAATTGCCAAAAATAGTAAATTGTATTACAATTAGGGAAACTGAAAGAAACAATGGTGGGGGTCCAAGTGGAATAGTCGGGTGGCAACCAAAATCCACCTAGATTAGACCTCCCCTCTTAGGAAGCAATGGTCTCCATTGCATTGAGTTCCTCCATGAGATGGGGAAGCTTTTGCTAAACTTGGTCCCTAGTGAGCCACTTCCCTAGGTGTAGGAGTTGGCTAGCTTTGAAAACCCAATATAGTTGGACCTTCTACTAGTGATTGTTCTTGATCTACATATCCATGATATGATTAGTTATGGCTTGTTCCATCCAGTCTGGGTTTAGATCTGTTGGTGTGAGTTGTTCTGCAATATTTGATGTGTCCAATAACGGTGGAAATTATGGCCGAAGGCATTCCACTTTGAACACTGGGTGCAGGCCAAGGAATGGGGGAATGTTGAGCTCAAAAGAATTGTCTCCCACAACCTTGATGATGGTGTAAGGCCCATATAATAGTTTTCTGAGCTTTTGATGGGATCCTATAAGGAATTCTTTCTGCAAATGCAACCAAACTTTATTGCCCACCCGAAACTTGTGTGACACTCAATGTTGATGATGTCACTGATTATACTCGGCATTGGACTTATCCAAGATGTTGTGCATCTACTGGAGGATGTGTTGGATGCATTCAAAAAACTGGGTTGCTTTATCAACCTTAGACTATACATGTGTGGATTTTATCCATGTAGTTGTATGAGGCATGGCAACATCAATTAGATAGAATGGTTGAAAACCCATACCCATTTGAAAAGGACTACGGCCAGTCGAGCTATGGAGAGAAATGTTATAATTTTTTTGCACATAAGGAAGGCTCTCATCCCAGGTTCTTGGATTCTTAGATTTGTACATGCGTAGTATGTGCACTATCATCCTGTCGACGACCTCTGTTTTGACATCAATATGGGGATGGAATGCAGTCGACTTGGTGAGCTTGGGTCCAATAATTTCCAAAGGATCGAAAAGAATGTGCTCAAGAACTTGCTATCTCGATATGATATAATGGTTCAAAGAAGAGTCTGACGGTGTCCTCTATTCTGATACTCTTTTTGCAAGCCGCCAATATAGTCATCTTAGAAAATCTATCCATGACCACAAATACATAGTCATTACCATGCTTGGTAGAAGGGAGGCCCGATAGATAGTCCCTGGATATGGATTCCTAGGGCCAGATGGGAGTAGGAAAATGAGTGTACATGCCTTGCTTCTTGATGGTTGGCTTGGCGATGGCACAAATAGTGCAAGATCTGATATATTTTCCAACATCCTATTGGAGTTTTGGCCAATAAAAATATGTCTGTAGTACGACCACAATTTTCCCCACACCAAAATGTCCTATGACCCAACTGTAGTGTTCCTCCCAAATTATCTTGGCACACTCGCTTGAAGGAACACAAAGGTGGCCCAGGTAGCATAATAATGTGTCATGGAGGTGGAAATATGGAACTTGATTACCATCCACTAGCATCTACTATGTGGTGGAAAACTCTGGATAATTTTTGTATAGTTGCGGCCACCCGGAAGTCTTGTGGCCACAAGAGTTGAGAATAGTAGTCATTACTACAACTGGGGACCGACTGAGGCAATTTACAATGTGATTGGTGTTTTCCTTCTTGTATTTAATGTTCAAGTGGAATTGTTGCAGATATGTAGACCACTTCTGATGTTGATTTTTCTACAATTTACCTTATGTCTAGATAAATTGACGAGGTTGGTGATCTGTGTGGATGATCGTCTCCTTCCCCATAATGTAATATTTCCATTGTCAGCACGACTACATGATGGAATACATATCTTTTTCATAGGTGGGGTATTTCTGAATTGTATTAGAAAGTGTCTCATTATGATAGGCCACCGGATGCCCCTGTTGGGTGAGAACTGAACCAATAGCATAGTCAGAGGCATCTATCTCAATTTTAGATAGTTGTTGCAGGTCTAGAAATATGAGTACAAGTGAATAACAAAGGTGGTGCTTTAGCTCAACGAGTGACTTTTGTTGGGACTGAGACCAGACAAACTTTTCTTTCGCTTTGACCTTGGTAACTTGACTCAGAGTCCAAGTGATATGAGAGAATCCTGACATGAACCTCTGATAAAAATTGGCAAGGCCCAAAAAGCTGTGAATCTCTATTAGAGTGGTCGAGGCTGGGTAATCCCAAATGACTTGGATCTTATCTAAATCCACATGCATGCCTTACTCATCAATGATGTAGCCTAAATATTGGACTTGGCTCATGCCAAATGTGCATTTCTCGAAGTTGGCACATAGTTTATGCTGCCACGTGGTTTGAAAGACCTGTCGAATGTGTTGCAGGTGCTCTTCCCAACTCTCACTAAAGATGAGGATGTAATCCATATATACAACCATGAACGAGTTGGTGAAGGGTCACAAGATGTTTTCCATCAACCTCATGAAATTTGAAAGGGAATTTGTCAAGCTGAAAGGCATGACCAACCACCCAAAAAGGCCATCCTTGGACTTGAAGGTGGTCTTTCATATGTTTGTGGGTTCTATTGGCACCTAGTGATAGCCAGAATTCAAATCAATCTTGCTAAAATACTTGGCCCCCTTGAGCTGGTCAAGAAGGTCATCAATCTATGCGATTGGATACCTATTCCTGACAATGATTTTGTTTAGTTCCTGATAATCAATGCACAGTCTCCAGGTTCCATATTTATTCTATACAAGTACAATTAGGCTCCCACAAGGTGATGAACTTGCTCGGATGTGCCCTTTTTGCAACAACTCCTACATATGTTGCTTGGTTTCTTCATTTTATAGAATGGAGTAGTGGTATATCAACCCATTTTCCCTAAAGGTGCTCCAGGAGTTAGATCGATCAAATGTGTGACTTGACACTGCAAAGGTACCCTTGTGGGTGAGGAGACTATGTCCCTGTATTCTTCCATGACCTTATCCATCTTATTTTGTTGCGTGGGAGAACCCTTCCTTAGGGCCATGGATGTTGGCATTATCTTCCCCTTACTTTGAGAGAGAATCAGAAAGAAAATAAATTCTCTAGTCTAGGATATGATCTTACTGCATTGTTTAGTAGAGATCAAAGAGATGGTGGTAGGTGGGGATACCTCCCACATCCTATATAATTTATTGCCCAAAGTAATAATAATAGTATGTGGCCTGGACTCATGCACAACATGATGCTTCCAAAAGTATGGTTGTACTAATAACACATCACAAACTTCAAGAGGAGAAACATCACACAATACCTCATTCGTGAAGGGCTTGATGTTGTAGGGAAGGTGACACTGCTAGTTGACACAGAAATCTCATCCTTGATGTAGCCACCTGATGGTGTATGGATGTGGGTGTGGTGTCGTCCATAGGCCCAACTAATTCACAAACTCTACTAAAATGAGGTTCTTTTGGATCCTTCTATCGACAATGAACTGCAGTGGAGAAAAATTCACCCACATTTGTGAGTGGAAGACACGTTTCCCCTCCTCTAGATCTTTAGGCTCAACCTTCTGGACCTTGGTGGTGGCAACAATGGCACTGGGTTTTGCGTCAATAATCTACTTCTCCTTGTTGTTCCCATTGTTAGGTTTTGGCTCAGAATTAGAACATGTATCAGACTCTGAAGCTTTCAGCTTGACCACCATTGACTTCTTAGTGTGATACTCATTTTTGTTGTTAGTGGGGCTCTTCTCGAACTCGCACCACTTTCATGTGTTCTTCTTCATCTTTGTGGTGTCATTATTTGCTTGCGGCTTCGATGGGTTTTCTTGGTTCGCTCCACCTTGGATTTATCCTTTGTTATACAGTTTGGGGGTGCTCTTTCCCTGCTTATGATTAGTCGATCCAATGTTGTGCTTCTTTTTTTCAAATTTTTTATCGGTATGCTACACCAAGAGAGGAGATATCCAGGAACTCAATTTATTCCTTAATGTATTTTTGCAAACAATCATGCTACTTGAGAACCAGATGTCACTCAAAGTATTTGATGCCTAACTTTGTGCTTAGGGTATGAAAAATATTTGTGAGCTCATGCACATATTAATCCTTTTATTTTCATAGTGTGGTCCACTATATGTAATTGTCCTCATAGTTCCCCACGGGGTAATATTGTTCCTTGACAACATCTCGAAAAGAGTTCCAAGAGGGGGTGGTTGTAAATAGAGAGGGTTCCTCGACCCTTTTCTCAGAGTAAGTTTCCCACCAGTCCTTGACATGGGGGTATCCTTAAGAAGTGAAAAAGTAATCTTCTCCTTATTGGAGAAACTATGGACCGAAAAATAACCTTCTAATAAATTCAACCATTTATCGAAAACATCTACATCTATTTGACCTTTGACTATATGGATATCTAAGTTCCCTTGTACCTTTAAGGGGGCGGTGCCTCCAAAGTGACTATTGGATGAAGATGCATCACTGGGGGGCATACACCGAGGGATTTGGGGAAATTTGTCCATCATCTCGTTCCTTTTCCACTTGAGGGCTTGTTCGAGCAACAATTTGATAGGATATCCTTCTCCCTCATCTTTATTTTTTTCCACCATAGGAGGTCATCGGTGTTGGCAGGGACAGTCTTGAAAAGGCTTAACCAGTTCAAATCCCAACTCCTTATACCCCAACCTTGTTGGGGACTTGCACTAAAAAACGAAGAAAAAGAAGATTGTTATGATACCAATGATCTAGATTTATGAAGGAATAAAATGAAATACATATATAAACATACACATAGAGATACAATGAAAACATAACTTCAATTCAATAATAACAAAGTACTAAAAATTGTTTACATGCAGAATGGAAATAAACTAGCTCAGATGATGGTAGCTTATCTTTAAGAAGAGATGTGGTGGCTACATGCCTTCTGAATTGTGTTATAATGAGGCTCGGACGCCTATTTATTATTGAGAAATAATGGAAAACCCTAAAAATTCAATAATAGAACCTTAGGAGATGAAGCACCAAAAGTATGTAGGCCATATTGGGGTAAATTGGTAAATCAACTTCCCGAGGTCGTAACTTTGCAATACAATCTATGTTTGATGCACACGATGCCTCTTTAGAAAGATCTATTCGAGGAATACAAATTTTGACTGCAAATCCCTGCCAAATATAGTAGGTTTTCTTATTTTCCAAAAACAAAAAAATTTAGTGCCTCAAAATAGCTTCGAAAGTTCAGGACCCCAAAAACTACCAAAAATAGTAAATTGTGCTACAATTAAGGAAACTGAAAGAAACAATGGCGGTACAAGTGGAATAGGTGAGTTCCCACTAATATCCACCTAGATCATAGAAACAAAAGCATTCTTTGGAGTTTCAAGTACCTTTCATTCAACATACTCCAAGGCATTGTTCTCATCGAAAGTCACATCCAACCTTGTTCTCCAAAAAACACAATTAGACAAGTCATTCAACTTATACTTAATATTGAAGTATGAGGTATTCATATTGTCCAATTCAAATGTTTTTCAGCAGATAATAATCCTTCAAGGGATGATTTCTCTTGTCCCCTTGGGCTTGTCCTCACCTCAACTTGATACATGTTAATTTTCCAATGTTTTATGTTGTAACAATCACTTATATCAAGTCTTCTTCCAATAGCAATCATTTACCTAGTGTATTTTAAATATTCCAATATGAGTAACCAATTGTATGTAAAATAGTGAACCAAATGCACAATAGAAGACAACCAAGAACAATAGAGACACAAATATTTGGTCAAAGGTCAAAGAAAATCTCCACAAGGGGGAAAACCCTTTCCAAATTCTTCTACAATTAGATTGGAATCAAATGTTTAGCAGAGAGATACATAGTCAAAGTACATCAACAATGATTCAAAGTATCAAAGCCTTGACCAACGAAGTCAACTATCCAATATCTAATCCAATATGAGCAATATAGTTAAATAAGGTCAAAAGTCAAATCTACAATTTCTCGTCAAAATTAACAACCAATGCGGCTTAACTAGACCTCGTCAATGGTCAATTCTACTCCAAAATATTCAATGAAATAGTCAAAGGATGTGGCCTTCTTCCTTCAGTCAAAATTAGTGAAAACATTCCCAAAAATCTTCCCATAAGATCTAGTCAAAGTCAAACTTTGACCTACAGAAACCCTACCTTAGAAATGCAGTCAATGCTTGGTCAATATGCCTAGAAAATATCAATCAAAGCAACAATCAACTAAACCTTCCAAAACAAGTCCAAAACAAGTCAAGTGAAATTCAAATATCCTCAAGTCAATGGCAGTGAAACAACCCAAAACAGAGGTTAAACTCGGTTAATATAAAAATTCTCTCTCTCCTTCACACATGTGAACTCGACGCTGCAATTTCAAACTAGTACAAATCAAATGAGATGAAAATAAGATTTGATGATGATGCCTCCAAATGATGTCAAGAAGCTTGTATTTATATGTGGTTGAGGAGATCTAATTTGTCCTTGAGGTCGACTTGTACTTTTTTTTATGATATGGTATAAAAATAATTTTTTCTCATGTGAAAATTTAATTCTTCCAAGGGCTAGTAGGGTCTCCTTATGGTGAGGAGGGCTTCCCCAATGAGGGAAGTTTCCCCCGAGCTTCCAAATTTCAACAACATATGAATAGATAGCTGACATCATCACAAAGCCTTTGTCTAGAGAAAAGTTTGTGTATTTCAGGGACAATCTTGGAGTTGTTCAGAATAAATCCCTTAGTGAGAGGGAGTCTTGATGTGATAGCATCAGTGACAATCATTCTCCTTGGGTCAAGTATGTTGACCAAAATTAGGGAGAACTTTTTAGAGTATATAAAGGCCCATAATTACTCAACCATAGGGTTGAGTGGGTGCCTTCAACATCAGACTTATAATTACTCTCCAAATAGGTTGAGTGAGCACATTTAGCATCAGACCTAGAATTACTCAAGTGAGTGAGGCCTTTGGGATTGGGAGAAGGATTACTCAAATGGATTGAGTCTATCCCTAGGGTTTCACCATGGGTCAAATATGTTGGCCAATATTATGGTGAACCAAGACTAGTTTGTACCATGGGTCAGAGTCACTAACCAAAATTATGGTGACTAGTTGATGTTAATGATGCACCATGGGTTAGAGGTGCTAACTGGAATTATGGTAATTAGTTGATGCTGCTGATTTACCATGGGTCAAAGTTGCTGACTAGGATTATGGTAATTGGGTGATGTTGATGATAAATGATAAACATTTTCTTAGAGAAACTTTTCAAAAAGAGAACATCTAGATAGTGGTTATGAATACCTCCCTAGCTAAGAGGGTGCGTTGAATTTTGTAGCTATGGTAAGTCTTCATAATTAATATTTTAGCACTTCAAATATATATAATAATGAATATAAGACATGTTCTTCTTATCAATTTCAAAAGAGAAAAATTTGAATTTTGGCTCCAAGATGATCAAGTTAGCCCAACTTATGGAGGCTCCCATTTGGCCTCCCAAAACACTATATATACATCACTTGTCCTCATCCACAAGACACAATTCCAATCACAACAATCATCTATTGTTTGTTCACACATGCAAAGGAGAGAGAGAACAAGAAGTGTGCATGAGTAATAGAAAGTTCATGTGAGTAGCAAGAAGTGCACACGAGTAATAAGAAGTTCACATGAGTAACAAGAAGTTCACATGAGTAACGATAAGTGTGCATGAATAACAAGAAGTTCACATGAGTAACAGGAAGTTTGCATGAGTAATAGGAAGTTCACATGATTTTTAGGGGCCGCTTTTTGTGGGAACTTTGACCAGGTTTGGCCAAGGTTGTATTGCTAGTCAGTTTGATTTGGTATTTGACTAGAAGAATCAAATGTATCTCTTATTGAACTGAATAATTTCTCTAAGGAAAAGTTTGCTAGGCTTTTCCCCCAAGTGAGCTTTCCTAGGGTAAATCTTGTGTTATCTTTATGCATTGTGATCTTTATTATCTTGTTTCTTTTATGGTTGAATTTCTGAAGTATAATTGCTTAATGATGAACTGGAAGTGCTAAAATAATATCTACATCATTGTAAGTGATTATCAGTTTCAAAAATTAGTGCTTGTATCTATTGCACTTGAAAAATGATCACTCTGATCATATATCCTAACATATCGCGACCTGAAATTTGAAATTGAGACCAAATGATCAATGGGATTTCCCCTCACTATGGTATAAGTTTCAACTCTTGGAACCTCCCAAAAGAAAATTTATAGAAAAAATGCCAACATGACATCTTTGATGCATGATTTGAGGAGAATTTAGGAAACTCAACTTCCTCTGATCATATCTACCAAAACTTCAAAACCCAAGATATAAAATTGGCCCATTTGATTAATGGGATTTCCCCTCACTATGGTCCAATTTTTGGCTTATGGAACCTACCAGATGAAAATTTATAACATAAATTACATCATGGCATGTTTAAATATGCATTTAGGAAGCCCAACTTCCTCTGATCGTATTTCCTAAAATTTTATCACCCAAGATATGAAAACTGGATTAGAGGATCAACAATATTTCCCCTCACCATGGTCCAAGTTTCAAATTCTGGAACCTCCTAGAAGAAAAGTTATAGCAAAAAAGTGAGCAATTATAATAAAAAATCCCTGCATGTCCACATGACACATATTAACTTGGACACAAAAATCAAGACATATTTCTTACAACCTCTAGGAAAATTTCCAATTAAGTCCACAAAATAATTAAGGAAATTTTCCTATTGATTCCATGCAATCTTTTCCTACAACCATGCAAAATTATCATAGAGCTATACATTAATTTCAATAAAGAACTAATCATCATATTTGTAGCTCATTATTAATAGCACTTACTGAGATCTAACAATAGCTGAAACTAAACGTGAGACTTCGATTTTCTACCCAACCATAGATTAGTTGTAGCCTATATTTCTTGTAGTAATCACCCTTGATCTAGATCCATGATCCAAGGGGATTTTTCAAGTGAACTTATTTGGAAATCATGCTCACAAGTTTGGATCCTTGCAAAAAAATCCACTTTTGTCCTTGAACTTCTTTCATTAACCAAAGATCCAACCACCTCTTGTTATTTGAATGCCTTTTTATCCCTTTTTCTTGTGTGTCTGTTCATGTTCCTCATGGAATGTTCTTCTAGATATTTCTTGCTAGTTTCACATTTGATTAAGTAGTGTTTCCTGCTAACATCATTCACGTTCTTCTTCCTTTTCCCCCTCAAATGGTGGATTTATGGTCCCACTCTTCAGGAAATTCAAATAAATTTATAGTCATTTATAATTAGAGTATAATTACGTTTTCAAAATCAGGGGGAGTATACCAGGGGCATTACACACCTTTCTTAGGTATTTATAATGGGGGCCTCATTGTAATATTCAATCATTCTTATTTATAAAATTAATTATTTATATATCGGTACATTTATACAATTACAAATATATTGTCCACATACATACAAACATTAACTATTTGTTACATTAGTATTAGAGCTAGGTTATGGCAACCATTATGTTTTTAGATCCTAAAATTAGGGATACCAAGACACTTTTCAATGAATTAATGGGGATCAATGAATCAAGAAAATAATTTCTACAGGAAATCAAAGAATTAATTAAAAATGGCTGGAGGATCTTAAAATATTGGATTCAACACTAAAATTGAAATTTCCATTGATGAAAGGGAGTATTTAAATAGTATTCAAGGTAAAGATATTGTAAATGTAGGTTCTGATGGTGTTAGTAGGGTCTAGGAAGATCCCTTCACCAAAGATTAGGTTGCAACAATGAATACAATGGAAAGTATCTTAGAGAATAAGAACACAAACAAAAAGTTTAGCAATTTAGTAAGGACTTGGAAGCAAAGAAAAAGGAGGATAATGCGACATCGACAATGGTTGATAACAACATCCTTAAACCTTGCAATGAAATTGTGTTAGGAAAATTGATCACATGATTTTCTTGTACAATTGACCTATTATAGATTTTAGTCAAGGGTGCATTGATGTTATGACACATTATTTCCCATATTACGCCCGCCTAGTTTTATTCTACAACCTAGATACTATCCTCTCATCTAGAGGATTCATTTTGTTCCACATTTTATACTAGAACCAAGACAAGCTTCGAGATGAAGATATCGGTTTGTGGGTGTGGAAATCGTTTCATGGTATCACAAGTATTCTCCCCCCACTTCCAATCCATTTGTTATCAACACTTGTAATAAAGTTTGTGTGCAATAGTAAGCACATGTATGCATTGATTCCATGCAGTTTGCAAACTAAAGAGTAAAGTGTTTGGTGTGACAAGTACCATGTGTGGACGCTCAATTTAAGAGAATTCAATTTTACTTGGGGGAAAGTCCATTTCTTTCCAATACTACAGAAACCTATTGACATTTCCAATTGTGTGTGGGAGATTTACATATGCTAGCGAAGAGGGAGTTTTCATGGGAGGCAGATGGAATAAGGAAACTACTAGGAAGTGGAGAAAATAAAAATGAATGGCATTGGCAATGTATTGAATTGAATATGTCACCTTCCAAAAACATGAATTTCAATACCTCGAATAACATCCTATGATATATTAAAATAATCCACCTATCTCAAAACATGGCTAGGGTATTAATGAGAAGTCTATACACAATGCTTTCCATTCAATATTATAGTCCATATTATATATATATATATAGGGGTCCAATAATATGTCTCGTGTAACTTATTAATTCCATGTGGATATGGAAGTGGTGGAAGCGAAAGATGAACCGTCATCCATGATGACTTGTATTACATTAGGGCCATTCTATGGGTGTTTTGGAGAATTTGGTATCTATGGATAAATACTAATTCCCTAGATAAGTAGCCATATCTAGAACAACAGTTTAAAGCACTTTAGCCTTTTCTTATAAGCAATAGATAAGACAAAGAAGATGAGAAGACCTACTTGTAGTTCCTCTTTCCTCTTGTCTCCTTTGTATCCCTCTTGTCACTCCTTCCTGTACTTAACACGCTTGAGAAGTACCTTTAAACACCAACAGAAGACAAAGAACTGGTCAAAGAAAAAGATCTAATGAATACAAGTGAATGGAATCAGATACTATTATGAAACCAGCTCAAGAAAATATAGAAAAGATAAATCAACGCCTTAGAATTCAGCCTCTTCGAGGGGGAAACCTCCTTTACATTACATAAATGAACAATTCTTTGATGATTCAAATGACAAAACCTCCTTTCTATATATAGGAGTCTAAGGAGTCACAATATAATCTATCCGACCTAACAATAATAATATAAAGCCACAAAAATAACAATAGAGGGATTCTATGGGCACATTAATAACAATATGGGGGCAATGGGGGCACAACAATATAAATAAGGGGTATAACTACAATAGTAATGGGGTAATCACTAGTATTATAGGGACCCAACATGCCCCTCGCCTTCAAAAAAGTGTTGTCCTCAACGCTTGAGTAGTTCTGGATACTTCTGCATAAAATTCTCATCCTCCCATGTGGAATCTTCAGTGGATAAGTTCTTCCACTTGATAAGGTACTCTGAAATTGATCAATTTCGTAGCTGTCGAGTTCTTGTTTCTATAACTGCTTCTGGTTCCAATATAATTTTTCCTTCCTCGTCAAGTTCTGGCAATATTTTTTGAACTGGGAGCTTGTCGCCTATAACCTTCTTTAAGCATGAAACATGGAAAACTGGGTGCAATCAAGAAGCTGCAGGAAGCTCCAATTTGTATGCCATAGTACCAATCTTTTGCAACACCTTGTACGGACCATAATACTTTGGTGATAATTTATTATCCTTCTTAGCTTGCTTGAGGGACATTTGCTTATATGGTTGTAGCTGTAGGAATACCCAATCACCTACATCAAAACTTCTTTCACTGCGATGTTGATCTGCCTGTTGTTTCATTCTATTATGTGCCAACACGAGGTTATCCTTTAAGAGTTGGAGGACTTGTTGTTGATGTTCGATGTGATGTTCCACTGCTTGAACCTTAGAATTTTCTCTTAAATATGATGTGATGGATGGTGGTTGATACCCATAAAGTGCCATAAATGGGGTCATTTTTGTTGTTGTATGAAAGAAAGTGTTATACCACCATTCAGCCAGAGGAAACCCATTGTGTCTATTTATCAGATACAAAGCAACGAAGATATCCTTCCAAACATTTGTTTACTATCTCAGTTTGCCCATCAGATTGAGGATGATAAGATGAGCTATGAGCTAACTGAGTACTAGTACAAGAAAATAATTCTGTCCAAAAATTTCCAGTGAAAATGGGATCTCTGTCACTTACAATAATCTTTGGGTTTCCATGTAGCTTTTGAATTGTTTCCATAAATGCAGTAGAAGCTGTACTGGCTTTAAATGGATGTGATAATGCACAAAAGTGTGCATACTTGGTAAGTCTGTCAACTACCACCATGATGACACTCTTTCCCTCAGACTTGGGTAAGCCTGTGATAAAATCCATTGATACCTCCTCCCAACGTTGGCTTGGAATGGATAAAGGTTGTAATAGACCCGGTGTCTTAATTGTTTCAACTTTATTTTGTTGGCAAACCAAACATTCTGCCACAAACTTTTGAATATCTGATTTAAGGCCATCCCAAAAAAATTCCTTCTTAACCCTGTGGTAAGTTTTTAAAAATCCTGAGTGCCCTCCTAAGGGAGAAGTGTGCAATTCCATAAGAATCTTTTGTTTTAGCTGGGAATTCTTACAGAGGTATAAGCGATCTTTGTACCATAACGAATCATTTTGCCAGCTAAATGTATCAGACGTACTGGAATCTTGTTGTAGCTTTCGAATAAGTGCCCACAATTCTTCGTCATTCTTCCATTCCTCCCTTGCTTCATTTATCCAATCTGGTTGGATGATAGAAATAGCGCACAACAATGCTTCCACATCCTCATCCTTTCTTGAGAGTGCATCTGCCACCACATTTTGCTTCCCTTTTTTGTAGATGATTTCAAAGTCATAACCCAACATCTTTGTGACCCACTTTTGTTGCTCTTTAGAGGATAATCTTTGTTCTAAAAAGTATTTAAGGCTATCATGATCCGTTTTTACCTTGAAGTGTCTTCCCATTAGGTAGGGTCGCCATTTCTTAAGTGCATGGAGTATTGCCAACATTTCCTTCTCATAAATAGATTTTCTTAAAATCTTTCCCTTTATTGGACGACTTTCAAAAGCAATGGGTCTTTCATCTTGCATTAGAACATCACCAATTCCATTTCGTGAAGCATCACATTCCACAATAAAGGTTTTTGTGAAGTCTGGTGTAGCTAAGACCGGTGCTTGGCACATTGCCTCTTTAAGATGTTCAAAGGCCTTTGTTGCTTCCGGAGTCCATGAAAATGCATCTTTCTTCAATAATGTCGTTAGAGGTGCTACTATTCTCCCACAATTCTTAACAAACTTGCGATAATACCCTGTAAACCCAAGAAATCCGCACAGATGCTTTATGGATGTGGGGATTTTCCATTCCTTAATGGCTTTAATTTTTCTAGGGTCTACCTTAACTCCTTCATGAGATACAATATGACCCAAATATTCCACCTCCTGGACTCCAAAGAAACATTTGGATCTTTTTGCATATAATTGTTTCTCCTCCAATAGTTGTAGCACCCTGTCAACATGTTCAACATGATCCTTCCAAGACTTGCTGTAGATAAGTATATCATCAAAAAATACTAACACAAATTTTCTAAGGAATGGTTTGAAAATTGAATTCATCAAACCTTGAAATGTTGAAGGTGCATTGGTAAGGCCAAAAGGCATGACCAAAAATTCATAATGACCCTCATGAGTTCTAAATGCTATTTTCGGAATATCTTCAATCTTCATTCTGATTTGATGATATCCTGAACAAAGATCCAACTTGGTGAAGTAAATTGATCCATGCAATTCATCCAGTAATTCATCAATGACAGGAATGGGGAACTTATCTTTAATAGTGAGCTTGTTGAGCTCCCTATAATTCGAAAACATGCGCCATGATCCATCCTTCTTGTGCACCAATACTACTGGAGTAGAGAAAGAACTTTGACTCGGTTGAATTATACCAGCCTCTAGCATTTCTGCAACCATACATTCAATTTCACTTTTTTGGACATAGGGATATCTGTACAGCTTGATGTTTGGAGGAACACTTCCTGGAATCAGATGAATAGCATGATCATGATAACACATAGGTGGGAGACCTTTGGGAGTCTCAAATACCTTGGAATGATTGTCCAGGACTTTTTGGAGATCTGGAGAAATAGATGATTCTAATGTGGAAACATCTAGCGAACATAATTGTGCAATTACACCCCTTTGCTCCTCTTTTAGAAGCTTTGTCATACCATTAGAGCTGATTATCTTTCCTGGTTTCCCTGCAATACCCCTTAATTCAACTTCCTTTCCTTCCGTAGAAAATTTGATGAAAATTTCTTGAAAATTAAAAGCTATTGTACCCAAGGATTGTAGCCATTGGACTCCTAGTACAAAATCAGCACCTCCCATTGGAATGGAAAGCATTGGGCTAGTCAATACATATTCTCCCATGGATAGCTTGATATTATGGCGCTTTCCAGAGCAATTTATTGTTCCTCCATTTGCAATCATCACTTGACACTCTGGTGCTGGATATAGGAAGCAATTCAATTCTTTTGCTACCCTACAGTGAATAAAATTGTGGGTTCTTCCTGAATCAATCAACAGTATTACCTTTTTCTTCTTGATTTGTCCTTCTATCTTGATGGTTTGAGGAGTGGTAATTCCCGCCAATGCATTACAAGATATGGTCGGATTTATTTGTTCTTCATCTAGGCTTTGTTCCTGGAGCATATCCTCTTCTTTTGACCTTTCTTGCTCCTTTTCTTCTTCCTCTTCACAATCTATGTAGAATAATTTCTTCTCAGCACACTTATGACCTTTAGTGTATTTGCTATCACAACTATAACAAAGCCCTTTTGCTCTTTTTTCTTCCAATTGTTGTGGTGTCAACCTTATAGGTTGTGGAAGACTAGGGGCAACTGCACTTCCGTCTTTATAGTTGTGAGTGGTATGCTTCCTGGTTGCCATAATTTTGCTTTCCATTTTTCTTGCTAACCTGAATGCCTTCTCTAATGAATCAGGTTCCCAAAGGCGAACATCATGTTGGATATTATCCTTTAAATACCCTATGAACACATCAATCCTATGCTCCTCTGGAATATCTTTTACCCTTATGTTTAATTTTTGGAACTCCTCAATGTGCTCCATTATTGAACCCTTTTGTTTGAGACTTATCAATTGGCTAAAAAAAGTGTTGCTTTTTGTATCCTCATAATGTGCTATCAATTCTTCCGTAAAAATTGCCCAAGTGATAAATTGTTTACGAGAGCAAAGCCATTGATACCATACAAACTAATTTGGTTCCAAATATAAAGTTGCCATACGTACCTTTTGTGTGTTTTGCACATTATTGAGATCAAAGAACTGCTCCATCTGTAATATCCATGTGGCGGGATCCTTGCCATCAAACTTCCTCATATCGATTTCTGGAATATGGTGGGTCTTCGATCCAACATTAGAGTCTATGGAATCATGATTAACATTTCTTTTGTTCACATCATGAGTTTCCTTTACAACCTTTTCACCATTAGTAAGTATTTCTTGTAGAAAATTTGTCAAATATGCCATGTCTGTCTTCAAATCTGTCCTCAAATCTGTCTTCAAATTAGATTCCACGCCATTTATCTTAGATTCCACGCCATTTATCTTAGCTTCTATTAGCTTTTGTGAGCGTGACATTTGTTGCACTTGTTCTTCTAATTTTGATATATCATGTAGCATTTCTTCCTATTCTTCATGAGTCATGCTAGAGCTTTCAGGTTCCTTAATAGGTGTTTGAATTTTCTTTCCTCAGGGCATCAGTTACCGATAATAATGCTTTACTATGCCCTTTGAATTCCTTCAAACCAAGCTTATGCAAAAATTTAAGAAGAAACTACACACCTTTTTTCACTTTGTAGAAGCTTGATATTGAATCTGATGTATCTCTGTAATTTCAGATCATCCAGTTCTGAAATTTTTACCTGTAGTAGTCTTTTGAGTCCTCTTTCCAATGCCACAAGTCTGACCCAAATTGGTTTCTCCAAGGAAGAGTTATACGAAATCTCCCACAGTGACTTGCTTATAGACTAGTTCAATAGAACAAACTTGTACGACGTGCCACGAGTCATTGTTTCGACCTATGATCTGAAAACTGCATACAAGAAACTACAGTCCGTCCTCTTTCTGTAACTTCTTACGAAATTTCAATCCGATCCTCAGAGAGAAAGTTATGACGATTTTCCCCAGGTCACCTGTTTTGAATGTAATTCAGGAGTCTGCAAAAAGACCAACTTCCTCAGATCATATCTCCGAAAATATCCCGCGAAAAGCTCTGAAATTTGGACCCAAGGTTCAGTGTGATTTCTTCTCAAATGGGTTTTGTTTGCGACTTCTGAAACGTCACAGAAAAAAAGTTATAGCGAAAATGCCACGATGACCTGTTTGGAGCAGCGAAACCCTAGAATCCAAAGCTCTGATACCAAATGTTATGAAACTAGCTCAAGAAAAGATAGAAAAGATAGATCAACGCCTTAGAATTTAGCCTCTTCGAGGGGGCAACCTCCTTTACATTACATAAATGAACAATTCTTTGATGATTCAAATGACAAAACCTCCTTTCTATATACAAGAGTTTAAGGAGTCACAATATAATCCAGCTGACCTAACAATAATAATATAAAGCCACAAAAATAACAATAGAGGGATTCTATGGGCACATTAATAACAATATGGGGGCAATGGGGGCACAAAAATATAAATAAGGGGTATAACTATAATAGTAATGGGTAATCACTAGTATTATAGGGACCCAACAGATACATTTCACACATATAAGCATCATATTACAACACAAACATATGGGAAAAAGGTTCAAATACTTTATTGAATAGAAGAAGGAATTACAACCATTGTGTCTGATTCAAAGTCATTCCTCCAGCTTGGATCCCATCCACATCACATCAAAAGCATGACAAACTTGTAGCATTACAATACTTGCTTCAAAGCTAATTCTCATAGCAACGCCATCTCCTTATAATTCAACATAGTCCAGCCCCTAATCACTTAGATGAGTGGTCAATTTATAAGGAGATGAAGGAGGTTTTGTCATAAATGGTGGTATTGAATGGTCTTTCATACTTATACTTAGTTCCATGGAGGAAGGGATGAGAGGATAGGATGCATCCTAACTCATTCCTCATCCATTTTCCATCTCATAGGAGTTGATAAGTGAGGGAACCTTCTAGATGACTCCAAAAGATAAGAATATTCCTCAAACCCTATGTAAATTTCGCTCAAACTCACCCAGCGCAGGTGAAAGGAGGCCTAAGTGCTATGCAGAGCACCCTGGCATGGACTCAACTACTCTGCAGCGCACCCTTACATGGGCCTACCTGCGCTGGTCCCTCTAGAGGTCATTTCAGGATGTCTTCATGTCATGAAACTGTCTGGGAAGGAGGCATTCAAAAGGGTGACTTGTTTAGGGCATGTAGAAACTGAAATTAGGGTTTGATGAGCCCTAAAACATTGATCTGGATGATGGGAGTGATGTGCCCAAATGGATCTTTAATAGCTACCCCCTAAAGCATGAAGTAGGAAAAATGCCAATGTCGAATGAAATGATTTACGATGTAATGAGGAGGTTTCGAAGTGGAAGGTGACCTGCATCAATTACAATACATATATCATGATTTTTTTATTTTTTCATGAATTGTTGAGGGAAGGCATACCCATGCTCAGCTTATAAACTTTCATTACAAGTACATAGAAAATCGTCTACAGATATAGACCCATGATCGGAATGACCATCAATGTAAAGCCATTGTACATATGATTTAGTACTCCTGAAATCACAGCTCGGATGGATGAAACTAGATCCGAGGTCTTCTATCTCGTTCAATCATTCGCTCAAGTATGAGTCTAACCATGTGAATATGTGATCTAAAGTCGAACATGGGAAGACCCCATCTGACTACCGTCCAATGATGTAAGCTGTTAACAAACACGAGAGAAATCACCGATAATGATAATGATCCTCAAGGTACTGTAGCACATTCTGCATGGTGTGAATAGATGTTTTGATGTTGAACACCATACAAAGTCTTTCGGTCGAAGGCCATTGATGTCAACCTATCGCTGGAAGCGAGAAACCTTCCATTGATGTATGCAAGCCTCAAGGTACTAGAAGGGTGTTTCTAAGTCAACTTCTTGGATAATGTACTGATGTCGACGAGAAGAGACTTGTCGCAGGAGGGCCTTGATGTATCCCAAATCAATGACACAAAACAAGTGTAGTGATTTTGGAGATGGAATTTGACTGACGACACAAGGTTCAGGAATGGCAATCATGAAAATGAAGGTTTATGGTATTACAAAGGATGAATTTTCACTAGATGACTTCTCTTGAACATGTCAGCGACACTAAAATGAATTGGTAGCATTGACCCAAAACAAAGTGATGGATGGTATGATAGATCAATGGTATGATAACCATCAAGCTAATAACCCAACCCAAATAGTCACAGTGATGGAGTGAAAGTGTCATGTTCAAGAGCAACCTGCTACCATAAAGTGGTTTCCCCTTTTTCCCATTTTCCGTAGTCATTGTTGTTATATATTTGATCTGAAAATATATGATAATAGAAATAAACCCAAGACCATACATTCACTCCTTAAGGAGAACACTTCACAAGCCATATGTCTGTTCATACAATATTCCTTGACATCTCTCAATGGGGAGTCTCTAGCCTCTATATAGGCCTCATACATACAGTACCACGGGTCATTACCATGGTTCCCTCAATACCATCTATCTAATACAATGGGATTATTACCTTATTGCTAACTACTTGTGGTCCCTTACATGATACGGGTTAACCACTTTATTTATTACTATGACCCATCCCATTATTACATTATTCCCTTGGGTACCTCCCTCTGTACCTCATATTATTCCCCCTAGGTATACTACATTCCACCCCCCTTAAACATGTTTGTCCCCAAAACATAAGAAGAACACAAATAATAAGATCTACTCAAAAGAGTAGTCCATTGGTAACATGCATTTCATCTAGCCATCCAAGCAGGGAAAATTTTAAGGATGGAAATTTATCTTAAAGTTTAGAAACCTTGGCGAATCCCACTAGTCCATAATATGAAATCTATAAAATGTTTGGAGATATTTTTGTAAAAATATTCAAATTTATAATATTTTTATATAGTCAATATAATTTTTGGTGATTTTTAGGGTAAAATAATTTCATTCTATAAAATTTAGGCGAATCATTTTTACAAAAAAATGGAAATTAGCAAATCTTTTTTAAGAAAAAGTATCGAAAATTAGCCCATGGGCGAATATTAGCCCCTAAAATTTTCCCTACATCCAAGAGAAAGGTGAACCCTCGATCTAGCTGGTGTCTCGCTCACTTGAGATGGAAGTTGACCCTAGCGATGCTTTTGTGTTGATGTGTTGTGGGTGGATCGTCACCCCTCTCTATCTATCATGTGGGGGTTGTTGTCCTTGTGGCTAATTTGTTGCCATCGTGTTGGTTGTTTTCTTGCAAGGTGATGTGGGTGGTGATATGCTGAAGTTTTAACCAACAACGTATCTTTCTTTAATTCACCACCTAATGGAGCTTGATTGATATCTAGTACATGTTGTGGTTCCTGAGGTTGTTGCTTATCTTGCAATATTACTTTAACCATGGATTCCTCATCTGATGTATCAGTACCTTTAACAATTTTTGCTTCAGCCCCCTTGGACTCTACATGTTTTTCTGGTATCTGGTTTGATGTTTGTGTTTGGTTGTCGACCATCAAAGGCTCATCATCTGATGTGTCAGTGTCATTAGAGCTTTGTGCTTCTGCCACCATAGTCTCTGCTTGGGTCTTAATGGAAATATCCTGCAATATAATTTTCTTCTTTTTATACCAGAGCTTCAGGAATTTCTTCAGCACATTAATATTGATAGTACCAACAGATTCCATCCAAGGGTATCCGAAAACAACATCCACACTATCCATATCTGAAGCATAAAAATCAGAATTCGATACATACTTATCCATAGAAATCTTCAAATGTTTATAAACTTGAACATCCTCACTATCAATCTGTGTTTTTTCAATATGTTTTGCTGGAACTTGCAATTTTTTTGCCAAATTAACATTTATAAGATTTTGCTTGTAAGTAGGATTTATAGACACAATGATTTTCTCCTTCTGAATACATCCATGAACTTGTAACAAGGAGATACCAGTAGAAAACAACCCCTTACATGTCTCATTCCCCTCTTTTCTAGCATGGGACCATTTGTTCAAAAGGAGTTTTCTAGATTTTTCACCCCTCTCTATCTATCATGCGGGGGTTGTTGTCCTTGTGGCTAATTTGTTGCCATCGTGTTGGTTGTTTTCTTGCAAGGTGATGTGGGTGATGATATGCTGAAGTTTTAACCAACAATGTATCTTTCTTTAATTCACCACCTAATGGAGCTTGATTGATATCTAGTACATGTTGTGGTTCCTGAGGTTGTTGCTTATCTTGCAATAGTACTTTAACCATGGATTCCTCATCTGATGTATCAGTACCTTTAACAATTTTTGCTTCAGCCCCCTTGGACTCTACATGTTTTTCTGGTATCTGGTTTGATGTTTGTGTTTGGTTGTCGACCATCAAAGGCTCATCATCTGATGTGTCAGTGTCATTAGAGCTTTGTGCTTCTGCCACCATAGTCTCTGCTTGGGTCTTAATGGAAATATCCTGCAATATAATTTTCTTCTTTTTATACCAGCGCTTCAGGAATTTCTTCAGCACATTAATATTGATAGTACCAACAGATTCCATCCAAGGGTATCCGAAAACAACATCCACACTATCCATATCTGAAGCATAAAAATCAGAATGCAATACATACTTATCCATAGAAATCTTCAAATGTTTATAAACTTGAACATCCTCACTATCAATCTGTGTTTTTTCAATATGTTTTGCTAGAACTTGCAATTTTTTTGCCAAATTAACATTTATAAGATTTTGCTTGTAAGTAGGATTTATAGACACAATGATTTTCTCCTTCTGAATACATCCATGAACTTGTAACAAGGAGATACTAGTAGAAAACAACCCCTTACATGTCTCATTCCCCTCTTTTCTAGCATGGGACCATTTGTTCAAAAGGAGTTTTCTAGATTTTTCATCCAAAAGTTTGGTCAATTGCTTGCTGTCAAGTGAGTTCCACCATATGGCAGCCTCATCTTGCAAACCAAGTGATAATAAAACTTTCCAATGTTTCCCATATGTGAACTTTTGACTCTGTATGAATTCTTCAATAGTAGGGCTATCATCTTTTCCTGTAAAAAACATCTTGCTAGACGACACGAAAAAAATCACTTACTTGGCGAAAATTTAAAGTGGCCATAGTTTAGTCAATATTGCTCAGAATCTTTATTATGACCTATTTTCAGAAATGGAATGACCATTCTGCATCTTCCCATGTGATAGAAATCCTGATCTAGGCACTGAAATTTCAGATTCGCGCTGCAACTGTCCCACTGTCACAAACATTTATGAAAAAAACGTTGATTTTAAATCAACGATATCTCCCTCATGACTCCGAATCAACTGATTTTTTTTCTAAAATTGGATTTTTTTGGCAAGGAACCCAGATCTATAATTAGATTCTGCAAGTGTTGACCCAGAACATACATATCTGATCTGCAAACTTGCAAAAATGTCTGCAACACAGCTGATTTTTAAATCAGCGATATCTCCCTCATCTGGACTCCGATTCGGCCGATTTTTTTTTCAAATTGGATATTTTTTTGCCAATAACCCAGATCTATAATGAGATTCTACAAATTTTGTACCAGAACGTACAGATCTGATCTGCAAACTTTCTGCCCCAAAAAATGTCTGCAAAAATAATAATAAAAAAAAAATCCGCTTTGCCTAAGCAAGTGCTCTGATACCACTTATTATATATCTGATCTGAAAATATATGAAAATAGAAATAAACGCAAGAAATAACAATATATGAATATAGATAAATGCTTCTCTTTATTGATCAAACCCTTAAGGTAGGGCAACACCATACATTCACTCCTTTAGGAAGGAGAACACTCCACAAGCCATATCACTGTTCATACAATATTCCTTGACATCTCTCAATGGGGAGTATCTAGCCTCTATATAGGCCTCATACATACAATACCATGGGTCATTACCATGGTTCCCTCAATACCATCTATCTAATACAATGGGCTTATTACCTTATTGCTAACTAGTTGTAGTCCCTTACATGATATGGGTTAACCACTTTATTTATTACTATGGCCCATCCCATTATTACATTATTCCCTTGGGCACCTCCCTTTGTACCCCATACTATCCCCCTAGGTATACTACAATTGTTGACCAATACCTCTTTATTTTTATCAAGCTTAAGGAGGATAACATATGCTTGTTGTATAATTTCACCCTTCAGGTGAACCCATCGCTATGTGATGTTTTAAAAAATCTAGCGAAGGTGAAACTCGGTCTTGTCTAGATGGACAAGTTTGTCATTATTTGATGTTTTAACGAGTTTAACGAAAAATATAACTTGGTCCTTTTCATGTTTAGAGAGTTTGAAAAGGGACAAAAAATAAAATTCCACAAGTGCTTTTTCATAAATTAATCTCTCAAGCCCGAAAAAGCGTAAAAAAATATGAGAGAGATGTCGTTTCCAATCCATTAACGAGTTGAAAAGGATAAACACTTGGCAATATTTTCATGTTTAGAGAGTCTAAAAAGAGCTTAAAGAGGACTCCAAGGGGATTCCTTTTTCATTTTTAACAGAGCTCGAAAAAGAGATAAAAGTATGCTTTGTGGTCAAAGGTACAATTTACAATCAAGCACGTCGAATTCTGTAAGTCAGCTATAAAACCTGCTCAAAACAACACCAAATGGATTAAAAATACCTATTTCATAGGCAAAAATAGGCAAATACTAATGTTTACTTGATTAATGAACATGAAATAAACATAAAACAATTTTTTACCATGACATTTTTACCATTTGGAACTTACCATTCAGTTTTATGCTCTGGGGTGGTTTTTTACCTCGAACTTCATCAGCTGATTGCAAGCGATTTTGTGAACCATTTCTCATGCCGTCCAGACCAAGTAGGAGATCTACCCCTCCTATTTCTTTTCAAGTCATTCTTTTGTCATTTCATGCAAGTTTTAGGGTTTTTTGGGGCCTCTGGGGTTTCATTTTCTCGCCTTGGGATCAACGCAGGATTTCACATCAAAAACTGCGCTAAAGAACACCCAGATAGAAGGTTATCTGCTCTTCACCGCACTGTCTCTATGCCTGGGCTGCGCTGGGTGAGTTTCCCCAATTTGATTTAGCTGTTTGCTCCAAAATTTAACCTGTTTTTTGCATGGAAAGGATCCTAACTAAGATTATGGTTGTGTTTTAGGCTTTCATCGGATCAGAATGTCAATTACATGGTAAGAAAGAGAGCATGAAGAACAAAACATGGTTGCCCTAAATAATCTAGGTACAATTGAGGCCCTAAAACACTGTGGGTTACTCAAATACTTCAAGTTGTCTGGAATGAGGCAACAAATAGAACTATTGCAATTCCTTGTTCATGCATGGGATCCGACAGATCAGACATTTCACATAAGGGACAAGATGGTCCCTATTACCATTGATGATATTTACTTTCTTTCTGGATTGTCGAGGTGAGGTGCCCCCATCTCACTTTCTGGATTTGCTCGTGGAGGTGAATCGGTGAGAGATTACATTCAACAGTTTTGTCGGCCAGGTACACAACCTAGCAAGGATAGGAAAATAAACATTAGGGATGTAGGTGATTTGCCTTTGAGAACGATCCGCTTCACAATCGCAAAATTGGTTGGTAGTGTGACACTACATATGGCGAACAGATCATATATGCAGTATGCACTTGAGTGTCTAGAGCCAAAGGTATTCAACTAGTGTGAGGCCATGCTTTCTTCACTTAAAGAATAACTTGTAGAGTCATGGAAAAGGTATATATATAGATATATATAGTATATATATATATATATATATATATATATATATATATATATATATATATATATATATATATATATATATATATATATATATATATATATATATATATATCATTATCCTTTTCTTTACTTATATCCCTTCTACACCCTAAAATGTTACTATATCAAAGGATTATGGTAAAAATAAGGAAATTATCTATCATCACGATTTAGCTAATTTTTATGCAGGAAAAGGACTAAATGGAACCCCTAGCCAGGAAACAGCGTATAGGCAGCAAGCCAAGGATGGAGCACACAGTTATGGATAAGAATAAAGGAGATCACAACATCAACGCAAGGAAAGAAAGTTAACTGAAGATGGAAGATTGTGCGAATCCCTCGGGATCTCTTGATCCTGAGGGATCGTTGTTACTATTTTCCTTCTTACCGCTTGGCCATTATAAAAGGCAACGATTGTAAAGAGAACGAGGGAGATTATACAGAAATTACTATTGTATTTTTACTTTGATCATCACTCTCTTTGTTGAAAAAGAGTACGAACTGTCTGTAACTATTTTGCAAATGATTATAATATAATACAGTTGTTGTTCCTTCTCTCATACTGAAGTAATCTGGCAGTGTTCACTGGCAGCTAAGGGCCTGGCCCTGGTGGATTCACTTGTTGTTCCCGTATCATTCTTTTATGATGTCTGCTGTGTGATGGTTTGGTTTGATTTCCATTTATCGCATCGCTTTGATATTTCATATTCCTAGACTTAACATAATTACTCTATTTTACATGCTGCAAAAGTATTGGTTCAAGTTGTTATTCAATTACCTATTTCAGTATTTCCTTATTATGATTTCAGATTTAGTCATTTGAGTTTAGCATTCTATTCCCAATCTAGTAATTTAGTTCAATGTGCTATCTTGAAATTCTCCACTGTAAAGAGCATTGACTACTATTGTCTACGCTCTCAAACCGACATCCCTGCTATTTAGATTAGAAAATACTTTTGGAATATCAATCAGTTAAAAGAGAAATGAGTTATTGTTATTGTATTCTTGATTGATACTTGAATGAATGTTTGGTTTGGTTTCGTTAAGAAAGTTAAGCCTTCTTTTAATTTTAATTTGAGTTCACTAGCTGCATCCATTTACTCTTGTATTTGAAAGCACTATACTGCAATTTAGAAACATTGCTCTTGAATAAATATCCGCTACAAACTGTGTCCACTCTTGAAATAGAAAGTCTTGCCTGGATTGATAACTAATGTGAAGATAATTATGAGTTAGAAAGACACCTTTTATACCTCAACATTTTGGTGTTGTTGTCGGGGAGAGTGTAGCCATTTCCAAGGAGTAGTGTACATCTGATGATTGCCTGTTAGGAGAGAATTGGGTATTAAAAATGGAAGGTAAGAACCTGCGTATGGAGCATGTAAAATGCCTGCTCCCCCACCCGCTTTCCAGCAGAATTGTTAAGAACTTAGGGTAGAAGTAAATATTTGAGTTGTGTGTATGACTAAGAAGAAAAAACTTGAAAATAATCCAAAACCACTACCCAAACCCGAAAAATCTAAGGGACCGGTGACCCTTGGTCGATCAACCTTCATAGATGACATCATTAAGAAAGTTGAATCTCAGCCATCAGTAGGCCCTACGAAAGTTTCTTCCAGACAACCTACTGGCTCCCTTCAGGCCACAGATTCACCATCTGTAGCCTTTACTAAGGTGCATAGCAAAACAGAAGAGACTAAGCAAAATTTTCAAGAAATTGAAAATTATTGCCCAATTTCTTTACAAGAAGGGAATTCTAGTAATCTCTGTGAAGGAGGAGGAGAAACAGGGGAAACAGAGGATCCAAGATCCCCTCATGAAATAATTCAAACACTCAGTAGCCCAGATAATGGGAGTGTTGTTAAGATTATCTGAGAAGAAACAGGAGAAACTGAGGAGCCAAGATCCCCCCAGGTGGTAGTTCAGCAAGGAACACTCATCATCCCAGACCAAGGGAGTGTTGTTAAGCTCATCCCCATCCCTTCCTGTCATCCTAGGAACAACTCTCTGGAAATCCCAGAAGGGTATTGGCACATATTTGATCAAATGGCTCAGAACCAACCAACACCTCAGACCTCCACACTGCAGTATCCCATCATGGACACAACAGTCAATGCACCTATGAAAGCCATTCCTCTCCAGAATATTCCTACCTTCCATGGGCTAACATCAGAGGATCCAGATGCATTTCTATTTGAGTTTGATGTATTGTGCTGGGGGTATGACTATACCACTAATCCCCAAAAACTAAAGTTATTTCCCTCCACATTAAAAGGAGAAGCTTTACGATGGTTTATGGGGTTAGGTGGGGGCGTTATAAACAACTGGGATCAGATGAAAATTGCCTTCCTAAAGAAATATCAGGACTATTGCAAATCCAGAGAATTAAAAGATGAGATATTTCAAATGACAGCAAGACCTAGTGAAACACTGGAGGAATATGTAGAACGCTTTCAATACAATCTCCAGAGGTCTCCTTATGCATCTTTGCCCTTGCCTGATAATGTGTTGAAAACTACACTAATTAAAGGGATGAAAGAACAATGGATTGAAACATTAAACATTATGGGTAAAGGTGACATATATCAGGAAAATTTTGCTAACATCATTAATTTGTGCATCAGGTGTTCAAGAGGCAACACAAGACTAAAGCCAGCAGAATGCAACATGATCACAAGGGATAACAAAGTCTCTGGTGGAGGAATAACTTGCACAGAAATTGGCAATCTGTTAGAGGATTTCAAAACTGATATCCTAGGGACTCTGACAACGCAGTTGGACATTATGTAGGCCAAACAAAAGCAAGCAAAAGCAGAACAAAACTTGGTAATATTCTGTCCTAGATGCAGAAAGAAGCATAGCCATAAAGAGTGCTCGTTGGATACGGTCAAAATCTGTGCCATTTGTACAAAAGATCACACCACAGAAAGCTGCCCATCACTCCCAGGACTGAAAGCAGTCTACAAAGAAGCAGAAGAAGAAACAAAACTGGTTTATCTACTAAATCAGCGTCGCCAATGGCAGTCGCGACAAATAGGTATGCCTATTGATCCATCCTCTTCTTTTCAGCCCCCTCAGTATAATTCTCAGTAGTATAATGGAATGTGGCAAAATCAGCCACCTTTCCCCAGCTGGTCACAACAGCCATTCCCCATGTCACCATGGCCAAATCAAACAAATCAAACCAATTGGCCGAACTTTCCTTACTGTCCACCATTTTGGCAAAATAATGCATATTCAACATAATGGCCACCCTCCACCTTGCAGAGTCAAAACTGGTAGTCGAACTGGAAAAGACTCGTAAATCAGCCAGCAGGAACAATCCCCCTCCCTCAACCCACACTGCCAACACCTTATACATTATAACAAAACTGCCAGAACAACTTAAGACCGCAGCTCCCAGCCCAACCCAACCCGAACCCCAACAACAGACCAATTCAATCTGTGCAAATTATGGAAGGACCAAAACCAGAAACCGAGTTAAGGGAGTGCAATGACCTTCAATTAAGATCTGGGCGTATAATAGAATCAGAGGGGGATAAAAATGTTCAAATTCAAAATTTGTTACCTATAGAACAAACACCACAAGAAGAGAATCTGGTTACACAAAAAACTCATGAACAAGCAACCAACTCTTCTCCACCATTCCCAGAACAACTAATCATACCTCACCCAATAGAACACCTTGATTTTGATCTTCTGGGAGAACTGAAAAATTTGTGTATAAAAATATCACTCCTCCAGGCTATTCAAGATATCCCAATTTATGCAAAAACCATCAAGGAATTATGTATGAAAAAGCCAAAGAGGAAAATAACAACAAATCCAACTGTCCATGTAGTCGGTACCTTATCTGACTTACGATCAGGAAGAGAAAACCTGTAAAATATGAGGACCCAGGAAACCCTATAGTCACTGTGCAAATAAATGGATGCTCCTTTCCCAATGCCTTAGTTGATTTAGGAGCAACAATCAATATTCTTACAACCACAACTTGTCAAAATCTTGGCATTACATCATTAAACCCAACCAAAACCTTATTGGAGTTGGTTGACCGATAGGTAGTCAGACCAGAAGGCACATTACATGATTTAATGGTGTCTGTAGAATCTTGGGAATAGACTGCAGACTTTCTGATCATCAATCCTATAAATCGACTGGATGGACACCCCTTAATTCGAGGTAGACCTTGGCTAGCAACTGCGGATGCTTACATTAGCTGTCGAACAGGCAGCATGACTATAACAAGAGGAAGCAATGTAAAGAATTTAGCCTTATACCCTCTAGCTCAACCAAGTTTAACAATAATCAAGACCAGAAAACAACCTGTACCATATTTAACTGAAAACATTAAATCACCTTTAACCATAGAAGATGCTCTTGAATATAAAGATCAAACAGAAGACGACATCATTAACACTGACATTAACCAACCGGAAGTCGGATCCCATCTAAAATGTCACATGATCGAAGAAACATTTGAGAACGAAGTAGAAGAAGATCCCCTAAAAGATACTAATGATCAATCAATACAAACCACCTTTGTTTATAACAACAAAACCATAGAAATTGAGCTAGGAAAAACTTTGAACATTAACAAAAACCTGACTGTTGACCAAGAGCAAATGCTAGTTCAACTCCTAAGAAAATATAAAGAAGCCTTTGCATGGGATTACCCAGACATGAAAGGAATTGATCCCCAGTTGTGTATGCACCACATCTATACAGAAAAGTACGCTAGACCCGTTCACCAACCCCAACGGAGATTAAATCCTCGTCTTAAGGATATTGTGAAAACTGAATTACAAAAACTTTTAGATGTAAACTTTATCTACCCAATATCTGACAGCAAGTGGGTCTCTCCATTAGTAGTGGTGCTGAAAAAGAATGGAAAGTGGCGGATATGTGTTGACTATAGAGAACTAAATAAAGCAACCCAGAAAGACCACTTTCCCCTTCCATTCATTGACCAAGTCTTGGACACATTGGCAGGGAAGAAATTCTTTTCTTTCCTAGATGGCTTCAGTGGATACAATCAGATTCAGATTGCCCCTGAAGATCAGGATAAAACTACCTTTACCTGCCCTTGGGGAACATTTGCTTACAGGGTCTTACCCTTTGGGCTGTGCAATGCACCTGCCACATTTCAGAGGGTTGTACTCAGCATTTTTTCAGATTTGATAAATGAAGGGCTCGAAGTGTATATGGATGACTTCACACCTTATGGGGATGACTTTGAGCTAGCATTACAAACATTAGAAAAAGTGCTGCAAAGATGCATTGCCACCAGGATCTGTTTAAGCCATGAAAAGTGTCATATGATGATGACCGAGGGACTCATCTTAGGTCATTATATCTCAGCAGCTGGAATACAGGTAGATCCGGCTAAAATTCAGATAATTCTGTTAATACCTACCCCTACCACACAAATAGAGGTATGCAGTTTTTTGGGATTTTCTGGTTATTATAGAAGATTTATAAATAAATTTTCTCAAATTGCTGCACCATTATATGCACTAATAGGAAATATTGATTTCATTTGGAAAGATAAATGTGACAGTGCTTTCGAGGATTTAAAAAGGCTTGTATCAATAGCCCCGGTGCTAAGGGGCCCAAACTGGGATTTTCCATTCCAAATTTCATCTGATGCTTCAGACACAACAATCGGAGCAGTTCTTGGACAGGAAGAAGATACAAAGCCATATGCAATCTATTATGTTAGCAAAAATCTATCTCCCGCTGAATTAAACTATACTGTGACTGAAAAAGAATTTTTAGCTGTAATATATGCTGTAAATAAATTTAGACATTATATAACTAGATATCCTATAGTTTTATATACAGATCACTCTGCCATTAAATATCTAGCAAATAAACCTGTTACAAATAGAAGAGTGACAAGATGGTTGATTCTCTTGCAGGAATTTGACATCACAATTAAGGATCAACCTGGAAAAGAGAACCCTGTAGCTAATTTTCTCTCACGAATGCCAAAGCCAGTTGATGCAGCAGCAGTTGAGGATCAATTTCCTGATGAACATTTATTTGATGTTATCGTCAGAACACCATCGTATGCAGACGTTGCAAATTACTTGGCAGTAGGCAAATTACCGAAGCACCTAACACATAATGAAAGAAAACAAATAGTGCATCGTAGTACGACTACTTATTCCACACAGGGGCAGATATGCACATTATAAGATGCATCCGGGAAGATGAAGTGTTTGACATTCTAAAAGCATGCCACGATGGGCTGTGTGGCGAACATTTTGCAGACCACAGAACCGGTCACAAAGTCTTACAAACAGGTTATTACTGGCCCACTATCTTTAAAGATGCTAAAAAGTTTGTTCAAGCCTGTGATAGCTGCCAAAGGGTGGGATGCCCTGGACAATCTGATGAGATGCCTCTGAACCCACAATTAGTAATCGAGCCGTTTGAGTGGTGGGCGCTAGATTTTATTGGTCCTATTAACCCATCATCCAATCAAAAAACATACATACTAGTTGCAACAGAATATGTTACTAAATGGGTTGAGGCAGAGGCGCTACCAAGAGCTACTGAGGATTTAGTGATACATTTTCTTTTCCAATTATTTGTGCGATATGGCCTACCGAGAGACATAATTACAGATGGAGGACCGCAATTCGTAGGTAACAAGATTGCTGCAACATTGAGAAATTACCATATTCTCCACAAAATTACAACTCCATACCACCCACAGGCAAATGGCCAAGTAGAAAGTACTAATAAGGTAATTGAGGCAATACATACAAAAACAGTTGCATCACACAGACGTGATTAGGCTTCCAGATTTCCAGAAGCCTTGTGGGCATACTGCTCAACATGGAGAAATACCACAGGATATTCACCATATCAGTTAGTATTTGGTAAAGAACCCATATTCCCAATCGAATTCGAGATTCAAACATTAAGAACAACCCAGGAGGTGGGTTTGAATTTAAATGAAGCTCAGATCAATAGATTACAACAAATCAATGAATTAGATGAAATCAGGCTATCTGCTCTTCAACACATTGCACTAATCCAATAGTAGAGAGCGAAATGGCATGATGCCCTTATTAAAAAGAAGATCTTCCACGAAGGAGATTGGGCACTCCTATACGATTCCAGGTTCCAGGATTTCCCCAGAAAACTCCAGACCAAATGGTTAGGACCTTATGAGATACAAAAAGTGCATGAAAATGGCACCATTACATTAGCAACCATTGATGGATCTGGCTATTCTTTTAAAGCAAATGGTCATCGAGTGCAACTGTATCGCAAATCACTTACCAGGGAGTCCTTTTGCCAACAGTTACGGGAAGATTCCACCATGCAAATTCTCGCTAAAGAGGATAACCCATCCTCAACACCAATCCAATGAACAACTCATTTGTTTTTTAATTTTGTATATAGATTTTTCTTTCTATTTAAATTTGCTTGTATAAACTGTATTTTTTTGTACATATTTTCGTGTTGTTCCATCTAAGGAACAATTGTTGCTCCTCTTAAGAAATAGCAGCTGTTCCATTTAAGGAATAGCTGTTGCTCCTTCTAAGGAACAACTGTTGTTCCATTTATGGAACAACAGTCCCCGGTATATACGATTTTCATATGGTTCCGTTTAAGGAACGGTTGCTATCCCTCTTAAGGAAAAACAGTTGTTCCATTTAAGGAAAAACAGTTTTGAACAACAGTTTTGCGTGTGTTTTCTTTTTGCTGTTCCTCCTAAGGAATAGCTGATGTTCCTCTTAAGGAACAACAGCCATTCCGTTTAAGGAACAACAGTTTTGCGTGTGTTTTCTTTTTGATGTTCCTCTTAAGGAACAACTGTTGTTCCTCTTAAGGAACAACAGTTTTGCGTATGTTTTCTTTTTGTTGTTCCTCTTAAGGAACAGTAGCCGTTCCATTTAAGGAACAACAATTTTGCATGTGTTTTCTTTTTTCTGTTCCTCTTAAGGAACAACAGCCGTTCCATTTAAGGAACAACAGTTTTGTGTGTGTTTTCTTATTGCTGTTCCATTCAAGGAACAGTTGCTGTCCCTCTTAAGGAACAACTGCTATCCCTCTTAAGGAACAATAGTTGTTCCATTTAAGGAACAAAATTTTTGCATGTACTCTCTTTTTGTTGTTCCTCTTAAGGAACAGTTGTTGTTCCTCTTAAGGAAAGACAACCGTTCCATTTAAGGAACAACAATTTTGTGAATGTTTTCTTTTTGCTGTTCCATTTAAGGAACAACAACCGTTCCATTTAAGGAACAATAGATTTGTTTGTGTTGTTCCTCTTAAGGAACGACAGTATTGCGTGTTTGTATTTTTGCTGTTCCATTTAAGGAACAACTGCTGCTCCTCTTAAGGAACAGCAGCTGTTCCATTTAAGGAACAACAATCTCGCCTGTTTGTATTTTTTTTTTTTTCTGGTCCATTTAAGGAACAGTTGTTGTTCCTCTTAAGGAACAACAACCGTTCCATTTAAGGAACAACAGTCTCGTGTGTATTTTCTTTTTGTTGTTCCATTTAAGGAACAACAGTTTTGCGTGCATTTATTTATGTTGTTCCATTTAAGGAACCATTGTTGTTCCCTCTAAGGAATAGCAGTCGTTCCATTTAAGGAACAACAATTCTGTTTACATTTGTTTTCATTTTTCCATTTAGGGAACAGTTGCTATTCCCTTTAAAGGAACAATAGTTGTTCCATCTAAGGAATAGCAGTTTGATATGCGAGTGCTTTACGATGTTCCATTTAAGGAACAATTGTTGTTCCTCCTAAGGAACAACTGTCGTTCCTCCTAAGGAACAACTGTCGTTCCTCCTAAGGAACAACTGCCGTTCCTTCTAAGGAATAGCAGTTTCGGCATTATTTGTTGTTCCCCTGAAGGATCAACACTTTCACTTACGCTCATTTTTCCGTTGTTCCTCTTAAGGAACAACAGTTTCGTGTGCAATTTTTGTTGTTTTTTGCTGTTCCTCCTAAGGAATAGCAGTTTTGTGTGCTGTTTGTCTTTCTATTGTTCCTCTTAAGGAACAACGACGGTTCCTTTTAAGGAACAACACCCTTTTTTGTGTGCATTTTTTTGTTGTTCCTCCTAAAGAACAACACACTTTTTGAGAAGTTTTTCTTGTGAATATTGTTTCACTCTTCATGATCCTTTGAAGGCAAGAATACAAACATATATGCAAGGATACAAAATTTAAAGGTTACTGGAATAAGCAAATCAAAGAGAAATTATCATCTTTAATGAGATTGCTTTGTATTGATTAGAAAAGGGGAGGACACAACTATCTATATCACTTTGTTGTCCTTATTTTCACTATAACTCAAATTGATTGATTACTTTTACCATGCTGGTTCTTCCCTAATTCTCATAATTCTCTTTGCTTATTATCATTGAATAAGAATAAGGGCATATTTTCTTCTATTGATATGTTCAGACTTCTTCCACCATCCCTACTCTTAAGGAGTGTTGAGCCATCCTCTATATATAAATAGGAAGTGCTATATAAAAGAAAAGAAAAAAATAAGGAAATAATATATATATATATATATATATATATATATATGTTTACTAACAATTCTATGATTTGTCAGATGGAGGATAGGGGGTCTCATCATGAGCCAGCCTACCATGATCATAAGGAAGCAGTGAAGTGGCATTCCCACTATGGCCACCACACCAGGGATATGATCCAATGGACACATCAGAAAAATAAAAGTCCTTGGAACAAGAGGTCTCATCATGAGCCGGCCTGCCCACCTTTCACTCCTTCCCAGTGAATGGCATTGTGATCCATCTAGTTACCAAGCCAGCACAATGGCCTCCACTCTGACATCACAAGGCACTTTCCTAAGTATACATAAAGGACCATGGTTCCAAAGGGTGAAAAAGAAACTTTGTCAAGGTTATAAACACCTGTGGGCAACAGAGCTCTGCTGATGGTATTGGAGTCATATTTTTCAACATCAATAGTAATTATAACCCCTTTTCTTATTTCTTTATCTTTATTTCAAAAGAGATTATGTTCCCAATTCCTTTTGAACCTTTATGCATGAAATATCGTTTAAAAAGTCAATCATAACGGTTTAAGTGGAATAATGACCGCATAGCATTTTACCCACGTCATATGTCCTTTCCCTTTTCAAATCACTCCATGGCATCTCTATATTTATTCGTAATTCTCATGCTATGCATCGATTTTAGCAACTCGATATTTTTTGATCTTGTCATAAATATGTACAACTTACCATTTTTACCACTGTACAATTGTTGTCAATACGTCGTTCCTACATTTAACCGGTCGAAGGCGACCTATCATTTTTCAAGGGGGCACGGGTGACTTCCAAAGCACTTTTGCATACGTGTCAGTCTTTTATTTGGTTGTACCGGGCTACATGATATCCCATAATAGCAAGTTCTTAACAGTATCTATGTTAAAAAAGTATTATCTGAATTTAACAACTTGTTGTTCTATTGCTGGCTCTGTGTATTGCTGTGTTACCTGTGTTAAAGCTAACAGTGTGCAGAATTCAAACAAATGGGAGGACGATCAGTATGTAGCGAGCCACAGACACTAGTTGTTTTTGATGTTGCTCGAGAAATTTTAGTACGAGCCGGATGGGTTGCATATTTTACACGACTGTAGCAACCCAATGAAACCGTGGTTATCAAATTTTTATAGAATTTGCAGGATGATCATTCCATAATAAGAGGAAGGTGAATGACAGTAACAGATGCAGTAATAGTGGAGGTGTCTGGATTACCAGCAGTCGGACCCATATGGATGCATAAAAAATTGAGGCTACAAGACGCCATTGCTGCCTTTTGGGATGAGGGACAGAACCTGATTGTCAAAGGCAAAGGAGTTCAACCTTCATCTCTGGGAGAACCATGGACAGAGCTGGCTAGAATCATTTAGAGCTATATCACATGCGATGGAAGAAAAGATGTGGTAAGACCATGCCACCTCAAATTATTAGCAGTTTTAAAACAAAAATGTTCTGTAAACTTGCCTGCATATTTGAAATTCTTGTTGCATGACGTTGCTCAAAGCATAAAGAAATCCCGGCATATAGAGACTGTTGTAAGTCATCATTGTTTAATTAGGTTGATAGTAAGCTACAATCTAGCCTAACAGCAAACCAGTTGGGAAGAATTAGTGTTTACTATAGGAGGGGTTAGCCTTACCTGCCCCAAAAAGGAAAAGGACTACCAACACAACAAATAGACCACAAAAACGCAGACGATATGCCAAGACAAGTCAGGGAACAACTAAAAACCTTCTAGGTAGTAGCAACTAACCCTTAGAATCATCTAGCCCTGAAAATGAACAACCTTTATAGTTGGAAGGAAGAGATAACCTAGAGTCAGAACTTGAGGAGGAAATAGAGCATACTAGTGAAGAGGAGAGGGATGAAACAGAACTTCCCTTAACTCCCAGCACAAGTCCACCACAAGATTTACTTCATGATGTTGAATTGGCCTAGATTTTGACCAATATGAGTGAATATATACAGCTCGAAAGTCTGCTCAACCTCAATATTGAAGCAACACAATTGGAAGAAAACTCTGCCCACAATCGGAGTATATCAGAAGAAATAATTGGTGAAGCAGAAACAGGGGCAGAAGCCACTTAGGAAGAGGCGGACCAAACTAGGGATACCCCTCCAGAAGAACCTAGTCAGGTCAATTTAAACATAAAAGATGTGGGCCAAATGGAGGAAATAGAAAACAATCAGGGTAAAGACACAGCCCTTGGAGAACAAAACCCAAATGAGCAACCGAGCTCAGTAAGAGCAGAAACGGTTAGTGAAATAGTTGTTCCTCCCAGAAAGAAGAAAAGTGAAATTAAAAGGTTAAGAAAGGAACAGTAGAAGCTACAGAATTTAGTGAAAAGACTTAGACAAAAGATAAGGACATTGAAAAGGGGGAAAATTTCAAGCAGAAACCCGAAAACAGTGAATGCAGCCATTCAAACTAAATTCCATGATATAAGGGTTACTAGGACTCAAACTGAGTCCATATCCATTGAAATTGATAAGGAACAACATGCAACCGTTATAGAAGTGGCTGCCCAAACAGAGAATGTACATTTTTGTAATGTAGCTGTTCAAACGGAGGCAATATCCTCCAACAGTGTGGCCACCCATACAGAAAGTCTGACTATCGATAACAAAAGAATGTAGAATTTAATCATTCCATCCCATGATAAGAGTATTCAAACTACAGGTCGTCAGTCTCATAATAAGAACACCCAGACAAATATCCAAGCCAAAGATGTTTTGATAGACAGTGATCCTGGTATAACAAATCTTCAAGAGAATCTGGCATAGGCTCGACTGACCATAGAAAGGCTTGAGGAAGAGACTGTTCCCCAACAAAGGTACCAGGAATTACAAAGGCAATTGCGGGATATCAATGCGTCGGAAAGCGAGGCCTTCGAGAAATGTTGGAGGGCAGAAGAAAGAAGTGAGAAAATAAAGATCAGACTGGAGACAATCATGCATCAAAGGGATACTCTCTGTTCCCTATACACATATGTTTTAGCATGCAGGTCCCATGCCAAGAACTATGCTTTATTTTTGTTAGAAAGGTATTTACAGTTAAAAATTAAGGCTATCAGGGCAGGGAAATCCATAGAATTGAAAACTGTGGAAGATTTCATAAACTGTTGTAAACACCATGGAGTGAAAGTTCAATGATTACTCTGTGAGTTTTATTTGCATAATTTTGTATTGGAAGAAGAAATGGAGAGGAATCCCAGCCCTTTTGTGGGCGATATACAATTTCAAGCTTTCATTTCATTTGTTGTTAACCAGTTGAAATGGTTCAAAGCCCATAATACTTTCCAAAGGCAAGAAAATGGGTTGGACCTTTGGGTCAGGGGTGAACCGAAAAACCCACTGCAAATGCTGGCCAAACACAGAAGTTTGATGTGAAAGGAAGGAGTAATCTAGGTATTGGGGCCCATTCATAAAGAAATTTTCTAGCAGGGGGTAGAGTATTTTCTCTCTATCAAAGACAACTCCTTGGCAACAGCTAAATTCAGATGGACAGTTTCCAATCATAATGTGCAGGACAGAGAACCATTCAACTATAAAAACTTTAAATTGGCCGCAGATTTCTTTGTTACTTATAGCAACCTCATCTTGAGGGAAGACCCATATTGGCTAGGCTGTCGATTTCGTAGTCCTATTGTCTGGTATCCTGCAGAAGACTATAAAGCTATATATGAATTACCTGAATGACAAACAGGACACATTTTTGAAACCTTGGCCAAGAATCATGGGTTTAGGCCACTTCATGACAATCCCTCTCTAGCCTATTCCTTGACTACTCTTCATACAAACTATATGGTTTTCATGAGGACATGAAAAAGGGTAAGCAGGGGAGTATGTTGAGTCATCGAAAAGGTATATATATATTATTTATTTCATTATCATTTTCTTTAGTTATATCCCTTCTACACCCTAAAGTGTTAATATATCAAAGGATTATGGTAAAAATAAGGAAATTATATATCATCATGATTTAGCTAATTGTTATCACTCCTTATGCAAGAAAAGGACGAAATGGAACAACTGTTGTTCCCTAGCCAGGAAATAGCGTACAGGCAGCAAGCCAAGGATGGAGCGTGCAGTTATGGATAAGAACAAAGGAGATCACAGCATCAGCGCAAGGAAAGAAAGTTAACTGAAGATGGAAGATTGTGTGAATCCCTCAGGATCTCTTGATCCTGAGGGATCGCTGTTACTATTTTACCCTTCTTACCGCTTGGCCATTATAAAAGGCAACGATTAAAGAGAATTAGGAGAGATTATTCAAAAATTACTATTGTATTTTTACTTTTATCATCGACTCTCATTGTTGAAACAGAGTATGAAATCGCTATAACTATTTTGCAAATGATTAATATATAATACAGTTGTTCCTTCTCTCATACTGATGTAATCTGGAAGTGTTCATTGGCGGCTAAGGGCCCGGCCCTGGTGGATTCACTTGCTATTCCTGTATCATTCTTTTATGATTTCTGTCGTGTGATGGTTTGGTTTGATTTCCATTTATTGCATCGCTTTGCTATTTCATATTCCCATACTTAACATAATTACTTTGTTTTACATGCTGCAAAAGTATTGGTTCAAGTTGTTATTCAATTACCTGTTTCAGTATTTCCTTATTATGATTTCAGATTTAGTCATTTGAGTTCAACATTCTATTTCTAATCTAGTAATTTAGTTCAGCGTGCTATCTTGAGATTCTCCACTGTAAAGAGCATTGACTATTGCTGTCTACACTCTCAGACCGAGATCCCTGCTATTCATATTAGAAAATACTTTTGGAATATCAATCAGTTAAAAGAGAAATGAGTTATTGTTACTGTATTCTTGACTGATACTTGAATGAATGTTTGGTTTGGTTTCGTTAAGCAAGTTAAACTTTCTTTTAATTGTAATTTGAGTTCACTAGCTACATCCATTTACTCTTGTATTTGAAAGCGTTGTACTGCAATTTAGAAACATTGCTCTTGAATAAATAGCCGCCACAAACTGTGTACACTCTTGAAATAGAAAGTCTTGCTCGGATTGATAACTAATGTGAAGATAATTAGGAGTTAGAAAGACACATTTTATACCTCAACACAACTGACCAAGGTAAAAAGTGGTAAGATGAAGAATTTCTGCTATGGTTCAATCTTAATCACTTTTACCTTAGAGAGAATCCCATTGATGCAACCATAGCATGTATCACTGGGTGTAGCTAGTCCTAGAGATCCATGTATGCAGAGGTGGGTTGAATTGATGGCTCGACATGCGGTTCAGTCAACAATCATTTTTTCCACTGCATTGTTTAGTTGGATTGATCGACAACATCTTGTCATCGAGGAGCATCCATACTCAGGGATGGATTTTCATGGAGATCCAGATTTGATTCTACCAATTGGAGCACAATGGGGTGCTATAGGTAAATTGTTTGACCAAAGCGTTTTTTGATTTTTCAAGTTTCTACATGTTTTTTGTGTTTTTAATGTTTACAAGACTAAACTAAAATCATTCTCATCCATGCATATGTGGGTACTGTTCGACCTGTGGGACACCAACAGGGTGTAGGTGGGCCAGTGTGGAGAAACATTGGGAGAGAAGTTCTCCAGGACTTGGATTTGGCCGAGACCTTGGCAGAGTTGCAGGATCACATAGAGGGATTAACCCTTGGTATTTTGGATGTCCGGATCAAGGAGTTACCTATGAGGCTGTAGCGCCACACTATTGGTGTTCCTAGCTGCCAAATGAGGCTTTTGCGCATGACAGCACAGGCTGTGACCTGTTATCATGAGCACCACTACATATACTTAGGATATTTTGCATGCATTTTGAGTTTTTGGGTCAGATGACCAAACGTGTCTTGGACACAAATTTTGTAAAAAAAATTAAAACACCTATCCATTTTACTTTCAGAGTTTTCTATGGTTATGTTAAATCCTATTCAACTGATGATGTGAATTGAAAATATTACTTTTACATGTGTTGCAAATGTCTATTTAACACATAAATCACTAGAGAATCATTTAATGTGTTAAAGTTTCTAGAAATATGTTGATATTGAATGTATTCAAAATACCTTTCCAAAATATGAACTCTAATGAACATGCGAATAATTGTTAGGTTTCAGATGGTATACACAGTTGTAAGTTGTAGTATGACGAATGTGGGTCTAGCCTAATGATGATTCGGAGAATACCAAGTGAAATGGAATAAGAGAGAAGTTCGATCAACGTGCTATACTCAGCAATGTTGTTTGTCGATCGACTGATACAAATCCCTTGAAAACTCACTAACTCGCCACTTGGAGTGAAAATGGCCCATGCTGCAGAAGATAGATTCTACGTACTACGACTAGCACCATCAGTGTAACCAACAAATGGTTCCGAAGACTCTAACATCTGCAACAAATGCAAAGCAGATTACTAACCAAAAAAACTCTAAAAGACACACACTGACACACACACATGCAATGAAAGCATATATACAATGAGTTTTACTACACTCAATCAAGCATAGTAACGTTTGAGGTACAACCCGTTTCGGGGCTGCGACAATGGAATCCCATCATAATCTACTAACTCGTAGGTAGATTTTGCCAAAACACGCTTGACAATATAAGGACCCATCCACATTAGTTCAAATTTCCCTGCTCCAAGTTTATCAACTTCCTAATCGTAAAGTAAGACCAGGTCTCCTTCTGAGAAGATACAAGGCTTGACATTTCTATCATATTTGGCATTGATTCATTTCTTATGCACTTCGTTAGCCAATGCAGCATCACGAAGGGTTTCATCCAGATGGATTAGTTCCAAGAAACACACTTCTTCTTCATAAGTGTCGAGTAGCAGGTCAATCCTGAGTTTTAGAGATGAAATTTCACATTGTATCGGTAAGATTGCTTCCAAACCATACACCAACTGAAAGGGTGTGAATCCAGTTGCATTTATCACCGAGGTTTGATATGTCCACAAGGCAGAGTACATGATTAAATGCCAGTTTCATTTATGAACCCCTATCATTCTTTGCAACATCCGCTTCAGGACTTTGTTGATAGCCTCAACTTGTCCGTCGCTTGTAGGTAATAAGGGGTAGAACTATCATGTGACAATCCTAACTTAGGAGTCGACTCAGCCATCATGTGATTGCGAAAATGTGACACGTGATCTGTAACTATGGCTTATGGTACACCAAACTAGGCAACCACATGGTTAAAAAATAAAAGAGCATTCGTTTCGCCACTGTTTTTTAATGTTGGCATCGCCTCAACCCATTTGGTAAAATAGTCAACGACGACTATAATATACCCATGCCCCCCGACCGAAGTGGGGTTACATGTCATGAAGTCAATGCCCCATTTGGAAAATGGTCCAACAACAACAACTGGATGCAATGGTGTAGGTGGTAATCTAGTTTTTCGGTCATAAATCTGGCATGCATGACAGCTTCTGACGGTAATAATACAATATTTGAATATAGTTGGCTAGAAGTAACCGGCACAAATAATTCTCTGTGCGGTAGCATATCCAGACAACTGTCCACCACAAGCACTTGAATGACAATCATTCAATGCTTTCTCGGCTTCCTCATGTGTGGGAACCTTCGTAAAATTGTATTGATACCACAACGGTAAAGAGTGTCACCAATGATCATATAATCTTTAGCTTGGTATCAAATACGTCACTTCTGCGAGCGAGAGGTATCAGGTCAGAAAGTTTGGGTCTGGAGATAGATCAATATATCTCCATACCACGGGTCAGATGATGATATGAGAAATAGAGACTCATCCAAAATTGATGGTTTAGATGTTGAATCAATGGAGGTCGAGGGAAGGTCATAAGGTAGCTTGGTGAAAACGAGAGATTTCTTTGATTTGGACTTGATGAATTCCACATCAAACTCCTACAAAATAACTATCCATTTTGAGTATTTTTCCCCCAGCAATTGACGTGACAAAATGTATGTCATAGGGTTGCAATCCGAAATGACAGTGGTCTTCCGTAGCAGGATGTAATGGTGAATATCTAAACAGCTTGCACAACTGCCAAAACTAGTTTCTCAACATAAGAGTACTTACTTTCTGTATCATTGAGATTGTGACTCAAATAATAAATCGGATGTTCAATCCCATTTTCTTCTTGGACTAAAACCATGCCAATGGTTGTATCTGCAGTGGCGAGATACAGGTAATAGTCGTTTTGATAATTCGGAGAATACATTAATGATGCTCTAATCAAGGTATCTTTAAGAGCATCAAAGGAAGCTTGTGCAACCTGATCCCAATGGAAGGGTATCCCCTTTTTCAAAAGACGTGTAAAACCTTTAGCCATCTTAGCGTAATTAGGAATGAACCTCCTCAGAAAGTTAGCCTTCCATTGGAGTCTCTGTAACTGTAAAAGATTTGAAGGTGGAGGAAAATCAAGAATTGCTTGAACCTTTAATGGATTGGGTCGAATTCCATATTTAGACACTACAAATCCAAGCAATCAACCAGAACCAACAAAAAACATACATTTGTGTGGATTGAGTCGTATCTTGTAGTGTTGGCACCGTAAAAATATTGCTCTCAAATGTTGCAGGTGATAAGTCCGCTTTCGTGAATGAGTAGGTAAATCGTCAAGGTAAGGTTGAACAATGTGCTTGATGTCATGGAAGGCATAGCTCATTGCCATTTGAAATGTAGCCCCTTTATTCTTCAAACTGAATGGGAGTTTCCTATACGCGAATGTGCCCCATGGAAAAATAAAAGCAGTTTTAGATTGGTCCTGTGGGCAGATATTGATTTGATTTTAGCCGGAAAAACCATCCATAAATGAGAATATTTCGCATCCATCAAATTCATCAATAATCTGGTCGATAAAAGGAGTATGATAATTGTCTTTTGGACATGCCTGATTTACATCCCTATAATTGATGCACACTCGAATTGTCCCTTGTTTCTTCATGACAGGAACAATGTTGGAAACCCATTCAATAAGAGGTATAGGGTAAATGAAGCCAGCACGCAAAAGATTTTCAACTTCTACTTTAATGGTAGCGTCTTTCTTTGGATGAGCAGGTCGAAGCCACTGTCTTAATGGTTTGACATCAGGATACATTTTGATTTCATGTTTGACAATACTAGAGTCAATTCTTGGCATCTCCTCGTATGCACATGCAAATATATCTCTAAATTCATGAAAGAGAGTACGATAATTATCAAGTTCTGATGGAGAACATGATTTTACGACATGAATGTTTTCTTCAATATTAGGCTTGGTCGAAATATTAATATAATTTGTTTCTTCAATATTTGACTGGTTTTTCTCTGAATCTACTGTGCCTATGAAAACTGAATTCGAAAGGAAATCAACAACTGAAGGGTGGTTTAGTTCATTTGAATAATCTTCGATGTCATCTGGAAGATGGGAATGATGATGATAATCTTCCCAAGGTTCTTCTCCTATCATCATTGATTGGACGATTCCTTTATCCATAGAATGTATACGTGAAAAAGGTGTAGGAATTTACAGGGTAAGTTCCTCAGAAAGAACACCAAAAGGACACCGCTCACAACCAGATCACAGATCAATACACCAATATTTTTGACGTGGTTAAAACCCTCAAAGAGGGAAACAGTCCACGGCCTGCGCCAACGTGGCTACTACAGGCAATTTATTAATCAAAGAATGAAAATTTACATAAGCTTCTCTCATGCACGGATTACCCGAACAATGACCCTCCATGCGCTTTAAATAGAACTCATGGACCAATCGGGTGTCAAGCCACGGATCAAGTGTCGGTAATACCGAGGAGAGAATGAACCGTCGGATCACTACATATCGTGACCGTCGGATTGTAAGTTACAAAATGTACAACGGTAAAGAAACACACTTTACCTAACTCTATACCTAACTCTAAACTAGACCAAATTGTACTTAACTATTTCCTATGTGTCGGAATATCCTAACATCCCCCCTTAAGAACAACTTGGGATAGGATTGAAGGATTTACAAATATGACACAATAGGAGAAGGAAGGAGGCACTAGAGCCTATCCCCCCTTAGTGACAACTTCCTGAACTCCAAGCATATATCGAAGTTTAGTGAACTTCGCCTCTGTGAGAGCCTTTGTGAAGATGTCTGCAACCTGATCATCTGTTGAACAGTATTGCACTTCAAGAACATGGTCATGAATGAGCTTTCTGATGAAGTTCATGTGTAGTTCAATGTGTTTGCTGCGCTGATGCTGGACTGGATCTTTGCATAGCTGAATGGCACTTTGATTATCACACCAAAGTGTAAGTTCCTCAGAAAGAACACCAAAAGGACACTGCTCACAACCAGATCACAGATCAATACACCAGCATATATATTTTTGGTGTTACAATCATTTAAAGAAGAAAACATGGCTTGGTTTTTGGCCATGTGATAAGAGGCTCCAGAATCAATGAGCCACTCATGAGAAGGAGAGGAAGAAGATACATTTAATGCATAACCAGACTGAGATGATTGACAACGACATGCAGAAAGTGCCATTCCGGAAGTTGAAGTATGCTCCACATGGATGTTGTGTTTCTTCATTGCGGCTTCCAAGGCTTCCATCTTCTTAAAGCATTTAGATTCTAAGTGGCCATCTCGATTACAAAAGTTACAATGTCTATCAGTCTTCTTCCATTTGTTTTTATTAGTCTTATCATTTTGCTGAAATGATATTTCATTTTGAGGCTGAGTTGGTTTAGGACCATTCTTTTGAGGATATGACTTCTTAGGATTCTTTGAATTTGGTTGCTGTTGGGCGGCTAACACTTTCGTGGAAGAGTTTCCAAGATTAAGAAGACCAAGGTGTAAGAGTTTTTCTTGTTCTCTTATTAAAGAATCACAAAAAGAGTCAAAGGAAGGGGCCTTGTAGTCTTTTCCTTGACAAATGAAAGCTTCCCTTGTAGAATGGAAGGTGGAAACAAATACAGAGTAGGCTGGTCCCAACTTAGTAAGGATGGAATAAATAAGGTTACTATCTTCTTTCTTAACCTTAACACCTTCCAAAAGATATCTAAGGGTTTTGAATTTGGACAAGAAATCTTCAATGCAAGAAAAATTATTAGGATCCAATGTAAGCAACTCATTTTCAAGTTGATGGGCTCTAATTTCATTTTTAATCCCAAAAACTTTAGTGAGTTTTTCCAATGCTTCATGAGGAGTCTCAAGTTCTGCAATATGGAATCTAAGATCAGGAGAAATAGACATCCCTATCAAACCACGTGCTTGATCTTGTCTATTTTCCCATTTTGCAGCCTTGTCTTCATCTTTTGGTTTCTTCTCTTGGTCTGTGGCTATTCTATAGAGACCTTTACTTCTAAGTAAATCTTCCATGTAGGCTATCCATTGGAAGTAGTTAGTGCTGTCAAGAATGACTTGGCATGGACTTTCCATTTTTTAAAAAAAACTGAAGCTGAAGATGCTGAAAGTAAGTGTTCCAATGGATAGATCTCGAAACATTAGGCTGTTTTAAAAAAAACGGCTCTGAAAAAGGCTTCCGGATGAAGAAGTTATGGCTTTTTGAAAAACAATTTGTTGAAGTTGCCGGCAAAGTGCGCGAATGTGTGGGAATGAAAAAATCCGCCCCCACAAAATGGAGACTTGAACCTAAGACCTCTACTCTCTTAAAATAGCTTTGAACCAATTGATCTATACAAAAAATTTGAGAGAGAGAGAGAGAGAGAGGGGGGGGGGGGGGGGCTTGGTTTGCGTGCTTGCCTTGAGAAAGCTCTTTTTCCTACAAAACACAAAACACAAAACCCAACACGAATATGCAAAGAAAAACGAACCTTGCAGCTCGAAGTTAGCTTTAGCCAAAAAACTAGATATATTAAAAAAATGAACCTTGCGGCTCAAAGTTAGCTTTAGCCGAAAAACTAAATATTTTTCTCAATGTTTCTGATTTTCCAAGATCACACTAAGGTGCAGGGAAAAGAGCATACGCATGAGAAAAATCCTTCCTTTCTGTTTCTGATTTGCCCAGATCGCACAGAGTCGTAGGGCAAAGAGCATACGCAAAAATGAAAGGTATAGATCCGGTTAAAAAAAAATAAACCGAAACCGAAATAAGCAGAGAGAAAATAACAGTAAACTGCAAATAAAGACTGTATACCTCCAGATCTTAAAAATGACGCAGATAGGGCTACCGGAAACCTTTTCGCGTGAAACGAAAGGGGTTCCTTACTGGAACAGATGCTCCGAACACAACAGAGCAGTCCTCTCGGCCCGAAAGCAGTCAGAAACAGCAGATCTAGGAAACGGCAGCCGCATGCAGTTCTACCGGCTTCAGATTTGGATCACTAACGGACGCGGCCCTCAAATAGCTATGATACCATGTAGGAATTTACAGGGTAAGTTCCTCTGAAAGAACACCAAAAGGACACCGCTCACAACCAGATCACAGATCAATACACCAGTATTTTTGACGTGGTTAAAACCCTCAAAGAGGGAAACAGTCCACGGCCTGCGCCAACGTGGCTACTACAGGCAATTTATTAATCAAAGAATGAAAATTTACATAAGCTTCTCTCATGCACGGATTACCCGAACAATGACCCTCCATGCACTTTAAATAGAACTCATGGACCAATCGGGTGTCAAGTCACGGATCAAGTGTCGGTAATACCGAGGAGAGAATGAACCGTCGGATCACTACATATCGTGACCGTCGGATTGTAAGTTACAAAATGTACAACGGTAAAGAAACACACTTTACCTAACTCTATACCTAACTCTAAACTAGACCAATTTGTACTTAACTATTTCCTATGTGTCGAAATATCCTAATAAAAGGATCCGAAGAAGTACCCTATTCTAATGAACAGTCTACCCATAAAATTGGTGAAAGTGGATTTGGGTTTTCCGCACAAGCCAAAAAAATTGATTTCTATGCAAGCTCAATGGGGCTTAGTGGCATAACCTCAGTATTACTATCAACTTCAGAATTGTTCGTAATCCTCCTTAAATCAAATGAGGTGGAGGAAATCATGTTAAAAGTCTCTACTTTTGCCACTTCCACCAAATCAGATGGTGACGGTAGCGTAAATGTACCCACTAGGGAAGGATCTTTAAAGAGACCTACACCAACACTTTGAAGTGACAGAGAGGGTCCGTGTACCAACGGAATGCTTCCCATAGCCTAAGAACTATATGCAAAGAAAGCAAGCTGATTGATAACTGTGATTCCACCCTTACGAGGGAATGCAATAGTACAAAAGTACGTGGAAACCACAATAGCCATAGAATATACCCATGGCCTTCCCAGTAAAATGTTGTAGTCGAGGGGTCCATCAACTAACTCAACCTCAACAGTAACTGTTTTTCCCCCTAGTTCAATTTGTAGGTTACTCAAAATTCCACAAGGAGTATATGTTCGTCCGTCAAAACTTTTAACGTGGTTGGTGATCGTGACAAGGGCGGTGAACCAAGTGTTTTCCAGTAGCTCATTGACATAATGCAAGTAGATGCACCCTCATCAATAATAGTTCGGTGAACATTCTTATTGAGAGATTTTACTTGTATTAGGAAAGATAATTGCACAGGTAACTGTGATGTATATCCCGAATGGTTAAAAACCACAATATTGGAATCTGTAGGGTCTATTCCACCAATTGTTGACAATAAAGCCTGCTTCTGGGAGGAACAATTTTGTAACACCTCGAGTGTCGACATAGTAGAAGGTGATTGAGCAAGATATTCTACTATGTTATAGTTCTAAGCTACTCGAGCCCGAGGGTTTAATGTCAATTTATGCACAACTCCCTTTGGTGGTTTTATTGTTAATTCTAGCGCAATTGGCGGTGGAATATTTTCAGATGAAGTCGAAGTCAAAGGATTAGGTTGATCAGTGGCCTGATTATTCGATGATGACGGTGGATTTCCAAAATATTTATTTCTCATTGACACCAAAACTTCATTTTTTGGCTTTGTAATGGATAGCATAAGTACTTGGGATCTGGAAGCATGGTCTGTCACAACCAAATGTGTCTCAGGGTTTGGAAACGGATCAGTCAACACTGCAAATGTGTTAGAAGTCTTTAGAAGTTTAGAGACTTCTGAGCGGTGTGGACAATCTCTTGTAAAATGCTCGTCATTACATATTATACATGGATAACAAGGTTTCCTTGTCGAAGTAGAGGAATCAGATGATTTCTCTTGAGGGGAATTATCTTGTTTCTTCTTGTTTTTCCCCTTCTTCTTACCTCCTGGTTGATTTTGATTTTTTCCTTTGTCAGATGACACGGCATTGACTTCGGAAGCAAGAGTGTTTTCTGATGCATTGGTAGTTTGATTGGAAATGGCAAGAGTTTGACTAGATGGTCTCCTTGTCATTTGTGTGCTCGAAGAACTGATCGCACCATCGCCAGCATGAGAGTCCTTACTGGTTTGTGGAGGAGGAGGAACAACGAAAGTTGGTCATGGTGCATTGGGAATCTTGTCGTAGAGCATACCAGATTGTGTATAGATCAAATCCAAATATTGGGCACGAGCAATTACTTGCTCTTCTGTGACAACTCCACCCTTCACCACATCCTTGGTAATTGATGGCAACAAGGATTTTATGAACCACTCAGCCAAAAGATGATCAGGAACATATGTCTTAACCATTCGACGACGACACCACCACTCATGAATATGATCTGATATATGAGTAGCATTAGTTTTTTTAAAGTTGGTTAGGAGTTCTTTTCTAGTCTCATATCTGATAGGTAACTGGAAGTGGGTCAGAAATGTGGTGGCTAAAGTCATAAAGTTGTCGAAAGAAGCTAGTAGTAACTCAATGTACCACTTCGCAGCTGGACCAGTAAGCATTCTTTGGAAAAGATGGAGTCTAAACGAGTCATCATTTAAGGAGTTTGATGAACACCACAAATGAAAGGTCATGACATGATTTGATGGGTCTTCTCTGAGATTTCCATTGAATTTTGGAATGTCAGAAGGTAACTTATATGGAATTACCGGCCACCAAGGTGCATATAAGATTAGATCATTAGTGAGCCAGTTTAAATATGGTAATTCTAGAGTTGCTACAAATGGCAAGTGTCGATTGAAGTCAGGTTGAGCATACCCAAGACATGATGGAATTTCCTGAGAAATAGGCCTTTGCATACCAACATAGAGCATCTAAATTTGGTAACCTTAATAAGGTGATTGTTGAACAAATTTGGCATAAGGTGGTTATTGATAACCAGGTTGAATTTGCGGTTGTCCATAACCAGCAAAGCCTTGTTGACCAGGACCTTGGTAAGCTTGATATTTTCCAAACTCAGGTTGAGCCTATTTGGCAGGTCGAAATTAGGGTTGGAATTGCTGGAATTGAGGCTATTGAAATTGGGGTTGCCACGGTTGTTGAATCAACTGTTGTTATTGTTGGTACAACTGTTGTTGATTTAACGGTTGTTGTTGCCTAGCAATGAAAGGTTGTCCAGGTTGTGAATAAACTATACCAGTGCAAGCCTAAGTCAATCCAGATAAAGGTATACTAACTTGAGGTTGTTGGATCCCAGACACAAGTGGTTGTTGTATAACAACTTGAGAAACTTGAACTTCTTGACCCGAAACTTGTGGTTGCGAGGTAGAAGGACCAGTTTGTATAGGTTGAGATACAACTGTTTGAACTTGTGACTGCGGTACAATGGTAACAATAGGTGTAGTAGGAATAGTTGACACAGTTTGCATTGGTTGTGTTGGATACACAAGCCTTGGTTGAACTGGCATTGTTGGTTGCCATTGACAAACTCGAATTCTAGGTTGACCTAAATACTGCGGGATACTACCATATGATGGTCCTCCAGGATAGGGAGGATAAGATGAATAAGCATATTCCTCTTCATATGGTGGCACTCCAATATGTAATGGATACATAGGTCGTTTTTTACTAGATTCGCCAGTTTGATATTGATATGCAGGGTCAAACAGTTGAGTTCCTGTTAAAGAAGAACTAGGTAGAATTCTGGTTGAAGACATGGGTGATGACCATGGTGTAGAAGCAACCCATGAGTGGGTTCCAGATAAAGATTGGTAACCAATCAGGATGGAAGATTCACCATATAGGTGCGACTCAGGTGTAGTATAAAACATTGAAGAGGTTATGACAGAATATTCTACTGCAGCTGCATCAGATGATACAGTCTGGGATGTTGATGGTTGTTCAGCCATAGTTAACTAACCCAAATGTTGTCCTAAAGAATTGAAGGGTACTTGAAAATAAGCAAGATCAAAAGGAGCAGTAAAATGAGGAGTATGAGGATAAAGATAAAGCCCAGTTCCAAAATGGAATGGGGTTCCAGGTGTAGAATCTTCTTCCAATTCTTCCTTGAAAACAATTAAACCAGGTGGAAGAACTTCACCGTCTGGTCTGTAATAGACTTCTGGTGTTGACAAAGTGGAAGTTTCAATAGTTACTGATGTCTGAGGGGTAACCGGTTGATCATCTTCCAGTAAAGTAACAACTTCTAAATGTTCAAATTTGAAGTCCAGATGTTCCGGTAAAATAACAACAGTTTCACGGAGAGGTTCTTGAACAACTTCAGGTTCAGATATAACTTCTGCTTGAACTGTGATGGGTTCTGTATTAACTTCTGGTTGAACTAATTCAAGTTCTGAAGTAATTTCCTGTTGAGAAACATCAAGTTGAGGATCAACTTGTTGTTGAACAACTTCGATTATTGTTTCACTAGGATCAATGATAATTTCCTTAGGTAATTGTGAAACTTCTTCTTCAGAAATGGATGTACTAGAAATAGTTGGAGTAACTGGAGTCTCAGTACTTACCGAAATGGATGATTCCGGTAATTCAGATGAATAACTAGGAGTTCTTGATGTACTTGACTCATTTAAGCGAGACCGATTTGACTGAATAGGTGTAGCTTCGGACAGCGAAGGCGGTTTACTCACTGTTCTCCGCGAACGATGGGGTAAGGGTTGATGTTCCTCCACAATTGCTGATTATTTTTATTATCAAAAAAGAAATAAACAAAAAGTGGTAAGCTAGGCAAAAGGTTTACCAAGAAACTATGAATTGCAGAATACCTCTTGGCGAACCAAGAAGTACGGGTAGGAAATCTCCCCGAATGCTGTGTTCGGTGTATCACAGTGTACAAGGCGGCCGACTTGGTTACCTAAGGATGGATAGCAAGCTAGTGTTTTCATCCCATATATACCTGAAGGTACGTGGAGGCCCAATCCGTATAAGCGTTGTCTAATGAAAAACCGCACAGTGAGAGCATTCCCATATACTTTACGTACTGTAACACTGCCCCAAAGGTACGTGGATGAGCTACGATATACTCACGTACGTGGAATGAGGTATCACACTTGGGATGTATTGCAAACAAGTTAGCGACAGTTGCTTTGTTTTACGACGCCATAACACGTCTCTAGCCTAGAACCACTAAATCTTTTTCGTTAATGATAATGCTCTATTAGGTAAATTGATGTTAATTTTAAGTTGATCTTGCTTAGGAATTTTCCTTTCAAGTTCACCATGTGATATATTCTAAAATTACCAGGAATGAAACTATTATGATAAGCATTCTTTCCATTCAATTTAACAATGAAAATCCAAGCTACTAGGGATAAAACAATCATATTTCTTTTGATCAAAGAGCAAAGATCACAATCTAATGCAATTTCCCTAAACTATTCGTATGAGCACACACAAACTTTTTCAATGAAACATGCATGTATTTCTTTTCGATTTCCTTAATGTGAATGTAAACAAAAAGCAAAGTTATGCACATACAATCAATCAATATTTAACAAGAACAAAGACTTTACGACAGTTTTGTTTCGAAAGAAAAGAAGACTTTTACGACACTTTCTTTCGAACAAAGATTAATTAACTATATTCTAACTTTGACTATGGATCGATAATGACAAAGAAAACATTTAAGAAACATTAATCAATTAAGTCAAAGTAGGGCTAGCAAAGAAGATAGAAACTTGTTCTCTGAGACATGACATTCATTGATCAATCAACAAGCAAACAAATAGAGAAAAGTTGGCAAAAACTCATTCCAAAGGTGGGAAACTGACCCTAGGAGGATTAGCGCAGCCCTGAATGGGAGACAGAGCTTTTTAGAGCACTGTCCCTAAGCCAAGGGTGCTCTGTAGCGTACTTTGTCCCTCACAAACCTGCGTTGGTGACAGTGAGCCATTTCAAAAGGCAATTTGACATAGTTTTGACCAAATTTTCAGTGCAAAAGAGCTGAAATACAGTCAATGAACACAAGTAGGGTCTGCAAGAATGTCCTAGGAGGTGGATAAGCTACTAGGAAAGATGATCTTCTCTAGTGGAGTCGCCAATTTGTTTTGGAGAATTTGATATCTACAGATAAATACTAATTCCCTAGATAAGTAGCCATATCTAGAACAACAGTTTAAATCACTTTGGCCTTTTCCTATAAGCAATAGATAAGACAAAGAAGATGAGAAGACCTACTTGTATTTCCACTTTCCTTTTGTCTCCTTTGTATCTATCCTATCGCTCCTTCCTGTACTTAACATGCTTGAGAAGTACTTGTAAACACCAACAAAAGACAAATAACCAATCAAAGCAAAAGATCTATTGAATACAAGTGAATGGAATCAGATGCATTTCACACATATAAGCATCATATGACAATACAAACACATGGAAAAAAGGTTCAAATACTTTATTAAACAGAAGAAGGAATTACAACCATTGTGTCTGATTCAAAGTCATTCCTCCATCTTGGATCCCATCCACATCACATCAAAAGCATGAAAAACTTGTAGCATTACAATACTTGCTTCAAAGCCAATTCTCATAGCAACATTATCTCCTTACAATTCAACATAGTCCAACCCCTGATCACTTAGATGAGTGGTCAATTTATAGGGAGATGAAGGAGGTTTTGTCATAAATGGTGGTATTGAATGGCCTTCCATACTTAGAATTAGTTCAATGTAGGAAGGGATGAGAGGATAGGATGCATCTTAACTCATTCCTCATCCATTTTCGAGCTCATAGGAGTTGATAAGTGAGGGAACCTTCTAGATGACTCCAAAAGATAAGAATGTTCCTCAAACCCTATGTGAATTTCGCTCAAACTCGCCCAGCGAAAGTGAAAGGAGGCCTAAGTGCTTCGCAAAGCACCATGGCATGGACTCAACTACTCTGCAACACACCCTTACATGGGCCTACCTGCGCTGGTCCCTCTAGAGGTCATTTCAAGATGTCTTCATGTCATGAAACTGTTTGGGAAGGAGGCATTCAAAAGGGTGACTTGTTTAGGGCATGTAGAAACTGAAATCAGGGTTTGATGAGCCCTAAAACATTGATATGGATGATGGGAGTGATGTGCCCAAATGGATCTGTAACAAGGGGTAGATGGTGGATTAGACATAACAATACTAGATTTCTATAATGAGAATATGAGAATAGTGGAAGTCAGGGAATGGGTTGATTTTGTGGAGGATTGGCATGATGAACTACATAACCATAACCCCAAGTGGTGTGAGGGCCATCAAGATTTTTTATGGGAAAACACCATGTTAATGACCATTATCAAATCTGAAGAGTCGAGGTGTATCCATGGATTTCATTTTTTGGTATTCAATATTGAACCACAAATATCAATGTTAGAGAATTATAATTAGGCCAAGAATTATATTAATAAGAATTAGGTTAATATAATTCATAAGAGAAAATTATTATTAAATAAATTGGAGTATCATAATTGGAGTTAGAATTTAATCTTGGAAATGGTAAAATGAAGTTGAAGTTAGTGGCGACCTAAAGTTTTATAAATTCAATCAAGTTAATTTTGTTTTCAAAAAAAGAGATTAACACCTAATTCTAGAAGAGGATTCATCATGGAAATAAAAAATGTTTCCACCTATGATATCCATCATTATCCTTGCTTTGAGTACATTTTTTTTTAATATATGGAAATTTTATAAACATAGTAATAATAAATAATGATAGGTTAATTAGTTAATGAAAATATGTGTATTATCAAAAAGAAATGTCCATTAATGAAAAGGCACCCCACCTAGGTATTTATAATAGGGCCTCATTGTAATATTCAATCATTCTTATTCTTTATATAAATTATTTATATAAAAATACATTTATACAAGTACAAATATATTGTATACACACATACAAAAATCAACTATTTGTTACACACCTTCTATTCATTAAGCTTTCATTATTGAGTCTGAAGGGTGGCTTTGAAAGAAACATTTTGAGGTAGAAGTTGGTCTCTAAATGGTTCAAATTAATGAATAATTAGAGCTACTGAGTACGTTGATACTCTTTACTGTTTCAATTATGGTCACAATCAACAAAACAAATCTTACTCATGTTTGAGTTATTTACAAGATTCATAAGACATCATCAAATTTCTCTAGCTTGAATCACAACTTCAACAAGACAAGTTATAACAAAAGAATCAACAGTGTGAACTAGTTCTTGTTCAAAGAAATTCTCTATTCGAGTTTGATGAATATTCCTATATATAATTAGTGCATGATTAAATCAATGATGCCATTTCAGAAGTAGATTCAACTAAAGATGAATTTTGTTATAAACAAGTTTTTCCTATGCCTTCTAAGGCCATCATTAGAGTGTTGGATTCCTTTGAGCAAATTCATCTACACCTAGTTCAGTTCAAAATTATATTCATAAATTCCAACATTGTTATCGAATTGGCCTTATGGAGGATAATTGTTTTGATATTCATGTTTGTGAGAATTGTGGAAAGCATAATCATTCTTCAGATATTCTATACATAAGAATATGAAATAGTAAAGATTCACTATAGGTAGATCACTTATTGCTAATGGTCATCAACAACAAAGAAGATATATGGGTCATATTATATAATCCATTAATGAGTATTGAAACATATTATAGTGGAGAGATTTTCATCTTCTCACATTATATATGATAGGGTGGAGTAATATCAGTGATTGATAGTCAAAATAAAGTTTCAAAGTCCTATTAATTGAGCATGAATGAATGAACCCAAACTACAATAGCAACAAAATCCTCAAGCGAGAGTCAAAGTTGTAGCTAAATCTAGAACCATGTTCTATGAGCATCATCTGGTTTGTGGTCTTTCATAAACCACCATTTAGTGTAAGACTTATAATTTCTGCTAGACCTCAGTTTGTGGGTCATATTTAAAAAACCATTTGAAAGAACTTCCATTTCATAGAAGACATAAAATATAACTAAATTATGAAATTGTATGAGAAATTTTGAGCCTTTGAGCCAAGTTCCAAAGTTCATAGTCATATTTTAAACCACCATCTCCACCAAATAATGTTTGTGGTCATCCTTAAACAACCATTTAATAAAAGACCTCAATGTTTGGTAGCCATTTGATTTGTGGTCATCCCAAAACCACTAGATTCGGGGAGCACATTTATGCATTGATAGTAATTCATTTTTAGGTCTATCTCTCTACTTGGACTCACACATAAGCATTTGGATTAAGGTGGGAAATGTTGGAAACCTAATTCCTAGGGATTATGGTAAATTTTATTATTCACTTGAGAAAGAATGTGAAGAGTAAAAAATGAACATGAATAGCCATTGGGAGTGTAAGAGACCTTGGAAGCTAAGTACAAAGGTCATAAAATGTTGTATTTATATGTATCATATTGGTGAAAAATGCATCACACAGTTACTTAAATCTTCTCTCTAATTTATGTGTGTCCAATATTATTGTTTATCTTAAAAAGAATGTGAGCCCTTCGAGTAAAGTTTGAGGAAAATTTTCTGTCTTTTAGTAAACAAGCGCTAGTTAATACGATGATAACATAATATTTTAAAAATATTTATTGAATAATAAATAGTTTATAAAATGTAAGAATGATGGTTACAGTGAGCCTCATGATGATCTACTTATACACATTTATTTTTCATGGGGTGAAGGGTATGTTCCCTTTGACCTTTCATTAAATTAATTATATTATTATTATGTTTATAACATTGCCACTCTCTTAAGGAATGCTTTGCCCTCAAACCATAGGAAATATGATTCTTTCTAATTACGTATGTTTATGTGGTGGATTGAAATTTATATGTTTTTATGGGTTTAACTTTGTTCATACTTTCAATGTTGATGAGGCTTGTTTGTATTGTTTGCATCATAGTGTGAGGTTTTTTTACTAGATTGTTTAGTGTGGAAGTGTTATGTTTCTTGGGAATATATTTCCTTGCTTCCATTTTTGTATGTTTGGTTGTGTTTCTTGCCCCCTTTTTATTAATTGTAGTGGATTCTTCTTGATAGTGGAAATTTCAACACCATATAATTTATATTGTTGATCTTTCCAATTAAACTCCATGAATTTTTCTTCAAGGTTGGTGGTATAATTTCCAAATCATATCAATCCCTTTTGCACCTAGTATCATATCTATCTCTATGATTAGTAGAATGTAGAGCCATATTTTTAGTTCCAATTAATCATATAGACACTACTACATTATTTGTACACATCTATAGCCACGATCTCTATCATAAATTGCATTATCATCATATTGCCATTGTTTGAAATTTGTACATTGTTTTTTTTATTAAGTGGTCACTACATGAAATTTGTATTATTTATTTTTCACTTAACCATCATTAAAAAAAATCATAAGTTTTAATTTAATTCCATACATCCAAATGATTTTTCTATTGAAATCTTATTTAGCAAATTCAATTAGTTCAATATAACACAATTCATATGCTGCAATTCATACAAAATTGTCATTGCATAACTTGTAAGACACCAATTAGTAGAGATATTTCTCATTTGTATCATCATCCATACCAACATCAGCCACCACCATACCATCGCACCTAACTTAGTTCAACTACCAATTTTGGAACTTCATAAAACTCACTTTTTTGACACCATCTACCTATACAACTATGTAAATTCTTGACCAATTATGTATTGTTATCCTTGTGGTCACACCCTCTAAATTTCATTTTGTATCCTGATATTGTATATGTATGTTCATAGTACCCACACCCCCACCAAAAAAAAAACATTTTTTACTATGGAATATTCATATGGAGGTTGACTTAGGTTATCACAAATTAAATTATTGATTTCCAAACCTTTAGTTTATAAAGTACAATTAGAAAAGGGTAAAATCTAAAAAAATCATTAATTTATATATGTAGTATATAAAAAATTTGAAGATTGAAGTCTAGTGGGTTTTACAATGGTCAAGGTCAATTCTAACTCCAAGATAGGGAACAATGTCAAATTACATGTAAATGTTAATCAATATAGAGATAAAGTCAACAATATAACACATTATCTTGATAATGTTGAGAAGCGACAAAAAAGGTTAAGAGAAGGATAAAAAGAGTTAGGAGAAGTACAAAATGAATTAAAATATCAAATCAGTAAATTAATTAAAAAATAAGACAGTTAATAGGTTAATAGAAGGGTTTGAGAAACAATGGAAAACCCTAATAAGAATGAGGAATGAAGACAATGATGAAATGTCAAGGATACTTGATGATTATAATGAAAGATTTGACCAACTATCTGAAAGGGTAGATGTGTTATTTACACAATCCTTACCCAACCAAATACCTCCACTAAGTCCAAGTTATTTTTACTCTAGTTATCAAAGATATCAAGATAACATGGATTGTCTAAATAAAATCAAAATCGAAATCCCTAAATATGATGGAATAGATGATAAAATGGAAGGGACTTTTTCTATAAATCCACTAGAAAAAATGTCAATAACTTCTTTATACTTAGAAACTAATGCTTATGATTTGTTAAACTGATGGTGAAATAAAAAAATTGGTTTATCTATTGATTGTAAAATGTTCATAGAATATCTTCTAAATGGTTTCATGACAATGAAGAAGATGACACCTTTACTAGGTTCACTCATTTGCAAGAAACATGAACAATTAATGAATATGCCCATGAATGAGAAGCCCTAGTTGTTATATTCCCAAACCTTATACATGATTAATGGCTAAAAATTTATATTTTAGGATCAAAAGCTATTATTTACAATGAACTAAGACTATCAATACCTCATAATTTGGTTCAAGCCAAAAGCATGGAAAATTTAATCGAAAGTAAGATCAACACTCAACATCAAATAACTTTCAAATTTTTGGGAAGACGACTAATTATAGTGCAATAGGTGATTAAAACACCACTTATCACTAAACATAGAAGGAGAAAAAGAAAGAAAGCAATTGTTGTGTGGAAAAATATGGACTCTAGGGCATATATGTGAATAATCTCATTATGCTATTATAAAACAGTGGATGGGAAGAAATTAGTATTATAGAAACTAGATGATGAAATCACTATAGCATACAATTCAGACCTTGACTATGATGAAACACTATGAAAGGTATCCCTAGCTTCACTCTCATGTGACCAACAAAATATAAATGAAGAAAAAAAATTGCAAAGAGAAATAATTACTCCAAAATACCAAATGCAATAACCAATTCCAAAATTAATTCCACCACATCTCAGAAAGGATAAGACCCAAACTCTAAGAAAATAAAGAAAACATATAATTTCACTAGAAACCATGACATAGAAACCACAACCTAAGAACCTGAAACTTAAAGGAGTCATAAAAAAATAAAAAAGGAACTATACTCATAGATTCTAGTAATACTCAAGAAAGCCTCTGTGAACCATATAAGTGTATCTATTTATCTGTCAATGAAATGAAATTTTTGTTTAGAGTTTCATGATTATTGCAATGTTGGTTATCGGGCATGTTTATAACGATAAACTAAAAGTTGTGGTAAATGGTTTTTGGTTAATAGTTGTAAATTCCTTTATTGTAGAATGTTATATATAGAGGTTTTCTCTGAAACAAGTTACCTATGATGAATATGAAATGCATGGTTTAGTAAGGTTAATGTATAAGTTGATTTGAGCTCTAAGCATCTTCATGTATTTTTTATGTGAATGGATTTTACTAGGCCAGTTGTGGGAGGAAAATATCTGACTATATCCTTGTTTTAAATTAGGAGACTTGATAGTTATTTAGTGGACATAGACCTTATTTCCTCAAGAATTAAGTTAGAAGGTTGGACCCTTTGTTTGTAATAGTTTGGAATTGACAGTGTGATGTTGTAGTTTGTAGTCCAAAGGAGTGAGAGTATCTCATATTAGTTGGTTGAAGTTGAGAATATTTAGACACTTGCCATTTTATATCTTTCATTTTTGGAGATGCCAAGTTAAAGGTAGTGTTTTGGAAAGTTTGTTGGTGGAGATTCGAAATATTGACTATTGGCACTTCATGCTAATGACTCTCAGGATATCAAATGATCGCGTATTAAGAGACTGGGATATTGGCTATTGGTATTTCATGGTATTGGATTTCAAGATATCATATGGTTGGGTATCACGAGATCAGGATATTTCCTATCGGGACCTCATACTATTGGCTTTTGGGATGTCAAATGATTGGCTATGAGGAGGTCAAGATATCAATTGTTGGGTTTTCCTCCTGATATTAACAAATATTGATAATGTTATAATGTGAGTTAGGCAGGTTGATGTGATCTAATGAGGTGGTGACATGTGGAGGTACCATTAGGGGAATTTTGAGTTCAAAAATGGGCCCAAAAAAATGTACTAACAAAATTAACTTTAAAAAAATCAATAGGATTCAAGATGATGTCAACCCCAAGGGAGAATATTTTGGAGGGAAAAGAAGAAATCTACTTTTTATAATTGTATTTTCATCTTATCTCCCTGTAGGTTTACTCAAATTTCAAGAGTATATACTCGTTGGATGTGTAATTGATTTCCACATCCAAAATTACCTACTCTACATATTTTTAATAGACCCACATCGAAAAAATGAAAATACATGAAAAAGGTGTGTTTTAACTTTTTCGAGTGGGTCTACTTAGAAATATGCAGAGTGTGTACTCATTGGTTGTGGAATTTCATTCTGAATCCAACAATTGTTTACACTTGACATTTTAGTAAACCTACAAGGGGAAGCCGAAAATACAATACAAAAAGTAGTTTTCTTTCTTTTTCTTTAAAAATTCATAACTCTTATTTTATTATTTTAACTATTATTTTATTATTTTCCTACGAGGCCCATTTTAGACCTCAAAATTCCCCTAATGGAATGCCAATGTGAAATAAAAGGAAAAATCTTCTAATGGTCATAACTTTGGATCTAAAGTTTGAAATTTGATGAAATTTATTTCATTGGAAATCTCTCGATGAGCAGAAGACGATGGTGAGCTTAGAAAAGAGGTTTATGATGGTTAGAAGAAGTATACATTTGACAACCACACTTCCTTAAGGTCACCTATAAGGTTGGGTTTAGATACCCAATATCCTTAATCAAGAATTAAGAGATTGGGTATGTTATAGGAGCCTACAAGGTTGATGTACTATATGATAATATCTTCATGTAACTTCGAGCCATTGATGTTGGTGCAACTCATCTCATAGCCAATGGACATTAATTGAAGCTCTATAGGAAGCATTATCAAAAGAAGAATTGATGATCCTAATTGGATCATTACATAGTTTTTGATCCATCTTGATGCTTTCAGATTAGAAAAATTGAAGGAATCAAAATAGGAGAATTTTTATTAGTGGGACCTAGTTTGGAGAATTGAGGTATGAAACCTTTTAGGGCTAGTTTGAGGCTTTAAATTACATTTTTTGGACGTACAAATTTCCTATATAATGTTGGAACCCATTGATTCTCTTATACACTCAAATGTATTTCTAATGGTGTAAGATTTATGCCAAATGGAATTCGAATGTAAAAGTTATACTTTCGGAAAGTTGACCCATCATGTTTGACCAACATAATTGGAGAGGATGCCATGTTAGCCCTCATTACTTATGGAGAATGGGTTAGACATGTGGGGAAAATGAAAAGGCTCTAGAAGGGCCAAGTTGTAAATCATGTTGAGGTTAAATGGGTCAAATTAACCCCTAGTTGGATAATTATATATGTTATAATTGGGCCACTATGAGGAAAATGGATTTCATTGTATTTTCTTACATTTTATTATGTGGTAGAGTATAGAAACTAACTATGGATAGATAGAGAGAAAAAATAGAGGGGGTTTGTGTTTTGTAGTAGCCGATAGGTTGCAAATGTTAGGAAACTCCATAGACAGTGTATTCCCCTTTTTACTTGAATCATTTTCGTTCTAGACAAAAGAGAGTAGAGCAACCTTACCTTCCAGCTGAGTTTCCTCCTAAAAGCATTTCCCAAAGCATATATTATTGTTCATTGTGGTTTTTGTGTGATTTTATTTACACGTTCTCTCTTTTTTTTTTTCATTTTATCTATTGCATTCATAAATGATAAAAATAATAATAACAATTATGGTTTACTTCACAGATTTATTATAATGAAATGTCTAGTGGAATACCCATGGAAGTTTACAAATCAACTGATCACATGTCTCATAATCCAGCCTATGATATAGGTATTTTTTGGGATGGTTTAGTCACTTTCAATTCAATTACTGAGACTTGGTTTTCATGTCATAAACTAACATTAAAATAATAAATTCATAGATAGATAGGGAGAGAGAGAGGGAGATTCCTATTATGTGATTCAAATATGTGTGCGCGCATGTGTGTAGAGAGAGAGAGAGAATGAGAGAGAGATTCATATTATGTGTTTCAAATATGTGGGTGTGTGTGTAGAGAGAGAGAGAGAGAGAGAGAGAGAGAGAGAGATTCCTAATATGTGTTTCAAATCTATAGCCACTAGCTTATGCATGCAAAAGTACAAAAGGATAAAAAATTTAGCCATGTATTTTATGCTTTGAACACTTAATTTTTTAGTTTCAACTTATTTATAGATTTATCCAATTTGTATCATTATATTATTTTTCATCGATCCCAATGCTTTCAAAGTGTAAAAATTTAGTTTTATCAGTGGGATCCAGTTTAGAGAATTAAGGTCTGAAAGCTTCCAAGGCCTGTTTGAGGCATTAAATGATGTTTCTTAGGAGTGAAATTTTTCCACTTATATGTGGATACTATGATGTGGTTCTACACTCAAAGCCATCTTTTATGGTCCAATAATCACATCAAGAAGAGTTCATATGGAAAAGTTATTCCTCTCGGAAGTTGACCTATCGAGATTCACCACCATAATTGGAGAGGACAACATATCATCCCCCCTTACTCATGGAAAAGTGGTTATCCATGTGGGAATTGTGAAGAAGACTCTAGAAGGGTCAAATTTGTAACTCTAGTTAAGAGTTGTAGGAGTCAAACTTAACCTCTATTTTTTTATTGGGTTGTGGTTTAACTGATCCACTAGGAGGAAAAAGGGGTTCTATTCTATTAGAGTGATTTTTGTTCTATAGTAGAGAAAAGTAACTAAGAGTGGATAGAGAGAGAGTATAATAGAGGGGATTTCTATTTCATAATAGTCAATGGGCCATATATCTTAGGTAACTCCTTAGAAAATGCTTTCTCCTTTGGATATGCATTCTTTCCATTTTAGACAAAAGAGAACATAATAGCCTCACCTTCTAGCTGGGTCTTCTCACAAAAGGATTTTCCACTAGAGCATATCTTGATGTTCACAGCCTTTGTATTTCATTATTCGCTATTTTCTACATTTTATCTTTTTCATGCATAAACAACAAATCAATAATAACAAAACTAGAATCTAAAATAATTAAAGCTTTATAGTATAGATTTCGATTTTATTTTAGTAAATTTGTTGTGAAAATATGTCATGTGGAATATACACAATAGTTTATAGATCATAAACTCTAATATAGGTCCTCTATTGTACCCCTTTAGTTTTTGAAACATAGTACCCTTTAGCTACAAAAGAAACTTCATCCCAATAATTATTCTTTTTTCTATATAAGTAGGATATTCATATTGTATGCCTATTTTCCTACTATAGAAGTTTGTTCTTGATGATGCATGCACCATGCTACATAAATTGATCTCCAGAATTCATTATGTGAATAATATCCATTGGTTCATTGCTAAGTAAGTTTAGGAAATTAAGTTCTATAATTTTATCTTAAATTTTAGTAGATTATTTGAGACCTCGTAATTTATTTCATTAACTCATTTCCTAATCCTCCTTTCTAACTACCTCACTCTATTGAAGCCTCATTTTACCAATGTTGCATTTTTAATATTTTTTCTTCAATGCTTAGTATGAGAAATGAGTTTAATTTGGGTAGGGATAGCATATTATGGTTCCCTCTTTTGCTTTGACTTTATTTGACTAATATGATTTTGTTGTTTGACGGAATTATGGTTACAAGAATGACTAGTTGATTAATAGGTACATTTATGGATGATGTGATCTAGACATCTCATCTAATTTGTTGTGATTATTGCTTGTTGTGGTTATATATCTGTTATGATTTATACTTTGATATTTTTTTGATGCTATTGAATATTAAAAATGAACATATATTTACATTATGATTTTTTTTTTCCATGAGAGTTTCCTTTATATTTCATAGAAGGAATATACATGTTTCAATCCTCAATGGATTGCTTGGAAAACAAGGCTTGAAGCTCATACAAAAAATAGCCATCATGAGATCAACATGTGACTTATAGGAATTGAACCCAACTGGGTGGGGGGGGGGGGGGGGGGGGGGGGGGGGTGGGTGGGCGGTGGTTTAACAACATTTATCCCAACTACTTGAGCTAAATCTAATTCATGCGAAATATAACATGTTGTATGATGTTATTGTTTCTTTGTCAAGTACGATATGAAAATCCATAGGTGCATATGGACTTCAGATTGAGTCAAGATATGTGGATCCATGATGGGGTTAAGTTACCTACAATTGACGTGTATATGGCATTTCTTATTGTTTATTCACAATCACTGGAAATGTCTATTTGATATGTTGTCCCTAGATGTGTGTAAAGATAGGGTAATGTTTCCTATATAAGCTTACATATGGGAAAAGTGTGTATCATGGGATGTGTCTTGAGTACCATCAAGGAGAGGAGGTCTAGGTCACCTATTCTTTCTTACTAGCATCCCTGTCATGTAATGGGTTGAAAAAAATATGATTTAATATTTTTCCTAAAGGTTACATGATTTTCTAAGGAAATGACATGGATTCAATCACTTATGAGGTCTTGCTAAGGGAAGCATTGTTATGAACCATGTACTTTAAAAAATGATAAGAAGCTAATAACTACAGTCCACTTCAAGGTGGAAACCTCCTTTGATAATGAATACAATGTATAAAACAAGATGAGATGATTGTATTACTAAGCCCCCTTGGTTTGTGTGTGTTTGTGTGTGTGACAAAGGTTACAATTATAATGAAAGGGTACAATGAAAGGATCTAGCCTATTGTTATCACCAAAAAATGATCACCTAGCCATTTCTAACTAAGTGGATCGAAATACACCATGTAGGGTTAATTTTACCATAGTAAAATCACTTTCACCATGGGAAATAATTTAGTAAACCATTTTTATTAAATTATTTTTTGATTAAAAACAAAATCCATGAGAATAATTGAATAAATCATTATTTATTTAATTTTCTCTAGAAATAATTATTAAACCATTGTTTAATAATTATTCCTTGTCACATTTGACTAAATCTCCTAGGAATAATTAAACAAAATCACTATTTATTTATTATTCCTTATTTCCATTATTGGAATAATTGTTAAATCATTATTTAATAGTTATTTTAATTTCACACCATTCTTAATCCTTACGAAATAATTAATAAATAATTTTATTTGTTAATTATTTCTCAATAAAGATATTTGACCATTTTAAATATCTTTTCCCTCTCAAAAAAATATAATAAAGTATTCTTAGTGGTCAGATCTTGATTTGGTCAATATTATTTTATTATTATTCGAGATTAGCTCAATACTTTGTTATAATTAGGAGGGTTTTCCATTCATTCTTCACCATGATTATTATCGTCATCACCATTATCGTCTCGTTTCTTTTGAGCTCCCATTTGAGTTCTTCACATTGTTCTAGGTTTTTCACATATTAAGACAGAAGATCAACTACTGAAGCATCAGGGACATCAAAGGACCCATCCCACAGAGGCGGATTTGCAAACCCTTTTGTAGATTTCCTTCACCAGGTGTCATCAATAAAAGAATTTATTCATTTTAAATTCTTTCCATTTGGGTTATTGCATTGGATATATATATTGTTGTTTGTTGTTTTGGATCATATATGTTATTTTTGTTGCAAGTTTTTCCAATTTTTATTGCAGACCTGAAGCATAAGCAACTACATTTTTTTGTTAGGGTCACTTGTCACCAAGTGACTTAAGTGAATTGTTTTTGGTACACCTTCCAAGAAATTTCACACTAAAAAATAGTGAATCCATTATTGTAATAAAAATTTTCTTGGGAGACTGAAGTTTCAGTAAATTTCAGGGTTTTCGATAGCTATTTTCTGTCTCTCAATTTCTATTTATAGTATTATTTCTTTTTTTGTGAAATTTTTAGATTCTGGTGGTTTTCTAGTTCTTTCTGTAGGTCACAAGTACCAGTCGAGTAGGAGACAACTAAATCTGTGTGAGATCTACCGACTGAGAGTCTCAGGAGAAAAATGCACTTTTCAGTCCCATATCTACATTCGAGAGTGCACATGTTGGCCCAAAAACTGCATTTTCCATTGTTTCAGGTCAGTACCTGCATTTTGGTATTTTTCCATATTTTCTTAGAGTTTTTTTTCAGATTTTCCAAGAGTGTTGTGTGTAGACTAGGAAGGGTACTTCACCTGTGTTTTTAGTCTCCCCTAGGACTAGATTCTCTTAGTTTTTCTCTTTGAGGAAGAAAAATCCCCCTAGGGTTTAGAGTGCACCTCCACATTGTTAGGAAGAGATTGACAGATTGAGGAGTCTATGGTTTCAACATTTTCAACCACTGATTTTCAGATTCTAATCCATTACTATTCAACACTTATGGATAGTTTTATTTTACCTTTTCTCCCTCTACAGTTTGGGTTTTTCCTTTCCCCCTTAGGATCCCCTTGAGCATATTTTATAGTTTCATCCCTATCCTTTGCAACATTTTTCACCTTTGATTTTTGTTGTTTGTCTACACCATTTACATCATATTAGTGCCTTTAGATCTCGGTCTCTTTGACATTAGGTCTTTTAGGCATTTTATGTGTCTTTGAGTAGCTTGTTTTCCCTCTCTTTCTTAGCTTCTTGATACAATTTTTGGGTGGGGTTTTGTGTGCTTGATTGGTTGTTTATTTTCTATCATTTTCAACATTATTTATAGTATTTCAACACTTTATTTTTAGTAGCACATGACATCATCAAACATGCTCAATTAACTCATCCACTTGATAGATTATTTTCACGCACTCACACCCTAAGAAATTGTGAGCTTGGTTAACACCGCAAAGCCAAGACTTGAAACACTGCACCTTAATAATACAACCTACATAGATTAAGCCCACTTCGGCACCAAGGCCAAACAATCTTTGTAGTTTAGGTGTAGGATCGGTGGGATAGGATTCCAATAACACCCATTGATCTCTTTAATTGAGAAAGAGAAGTTGACATATTAGGGAGCTTAAAATCCTTCACCATCCCATGGTCCAAAGTTGAAGTGTGTCAGGAACCTAATTCAGAGGGGGTTAGGCTAAGTCATCTTGCAAGTGGTTCTCCTTGGGGATACCTAACCTGTGGTAGGGAATCTCATGTGTTGGCTGACTCCCAAGAAGCTCAAGACTCGTCCACCCTTGTGGGACGAAGGTAATCGTATTGACCAATCTTTGGAAAACACCTTATAGGATTGCCTGTGGGAAGAAATTGGTTCTCTACCCTACCTTTCTCTGGACAACTCTGCTTACAGGGATGAGATTTCATCAAGTAAGAAGTTTTTTGGAAGGCCATCTGAAACAATAGATTTAGGATTGTTGAGGATTTAGACCACCTATAGGCTAGATGTATTTTTCTTTGATAGGACGTGTTTGTTTTTGTAGGAATTTACAGGGTAAGTTCCTCAGAAAGAATACCAAAAGGACACCGCTCACAACCAGATCTCAAATCAATACACCAGTATTTTTGACGTGGTTAAAACCCTCAGAGTGCAAGGAGGGAAACAGTCCACGGCCTGTCCCAACGTGGGTACAGACAATTTATTAATCAAAGAATGAAAATTTACATAAGCTTCTCTCATGCACGGATTACCCGAACAATGACCCTCCATGCGCTTTAAATAGAACTCATGGACCAATCGGGTGTCAAGCCACGGATCAAGTGTCGGTAATACCGAGGTGAGAGTGAACCGTCGGATCACTACATATCGTGACCGTCGGATTGTAAGTTACAAAATGTACAACGGTAAAGAAACACACTTTACCTAACTCTAACCTAACTCTAGACCAAGTTGAACTTAACTATATCCTATGTGTCGGAATATCCTAACATCCCCCCTTAAGAACAACTTGGGATAGGATTGAAGGATTTACAAATATGACACAATAGGAGAAGGAAGGAGGCACTAGAGCCTATCCCCCCTTAGTGACAACTTCCTGAACTCCAAGCATATATCGAAGTTTAGTGAACTTCGCCTCTGTGAGAGCCTTTGTGAAGATGTCTGCAACCTGATCATCTGTTGGACAATATTGCACTTCAAGAACATGGTCATGAATGAGCTTTCTGATGAAGTGCATGTGTAGTTCAATGTGTTTGCTGCGCTGATGCTGGACTGGATCTTTGCATAGCTGAATGGCACTTTGATTATCACACCAAAGTGTGGTTGGATGCTGCTGCTCAAAGCCAAACTCTGATAGGATCTGACGAAGCCACAAGGCTTCCTTACTAGCTTCCACGGCACCACGATACTCTGCTTCTGCTGACGAAAGAGAAATGGCAGCCTGTTTCTTACAAGCCCATGTAATAGGTCCTGAACCAAGAGTGAAGACATAACCGGCAGTAGACTTCCGATCATCAAGGTCACCAGCCCAATCAGAATCAGTGAAACCAACTAACAGAGGAGCTGCTTTGGCACTGTAATGAATCCCAAACTGTACTGTACCTCGAACATAACGAAGTATTCTTTTAGCTGCTTTCCAATGACTTTCACGGGGGTTTTGCATAAAACGAGCAACAAGGCCAACAGCAAAGGAAAGATCAGGACGAGTATGGGTTAAATACAAGAGTTTTCCGACAAGTTGACGGTATAAGGTAGCATCAACTTCAGGAGAAGTACAAGAGACTGAAAGTTTGACTCCAGACTGAAAGGGAGAAGGGGCTGGCTTACAGTCTTCCATGTGAAAATGACGAAGAATATCACAAGCATACTTGGACTGGGAAAGGAAAATACCCTCTTGGGATTGCAAGACTTGAAGACCGAGAAAATAGTGTAAGTGTCCTAAGTCTGTCATTTCAAATTTCTTTTTAAGGCTGGACTTCACATGGTTTATAAGGTTGGGATCACTACCAGTAAGAATAAGATCATCAACATAAAGAACAAGGATGATAAGAGAGTTGCCCACTTTCTTGGTGTAGACAGTATTGTCAGAATGACACCTAGAAAAGCCAGATTCTAAAAGAAAGCTATCCATTTTGGCATACCAAGCCCGAGGAGCTTGCTTGAGGCCATAAAGGGATTTCTTAAGTCGACAAACGAGGCTGGAGTCTGTTTGTATGAAGCCAATGGGTTGTTCCATATAGATTTCTTCCTGCAAGTCCCCATGCAAGAAGGCAGATTTAACATCCATTTGATGGACTTCCCATTTTAAAGAGGCAGCAAGGGAAAGAACAAGGCGGATAGAGTTCATTTTGGCAACAGGAGAGAAGGTTTCAGTGTAGTCAATGCCTTCAACCTGTGAAAAGCCCTTAGCAACTAGACGAGCTTTATGTTTATCAACTTTCCCATCTGGTCCATACTTGGTTCTGTAAACCCATTTGCATCTAACAAGTTTGCGTCCCTTTGGTAGAGGAACAAGATCCCATGTATCATTTGTCATCAATGAATGATATTCTTCATTCATAGCTGCTTCCCAATGTGGATGGCCTGAAGCTTCTGCAAAAGTGTCAGGATCATGATTTACTGGAGCTTGAGCCAGTAAAGAAGAGGCTCTTTCAAACTGAGAACGTGTACGTCGCTGATCTGTAGGATCACCGGCAAGATCACCTGCTGCATCCCGAGTAGCACGGACCCATCTTGGAAGTTGAGGATCCTGAGAAGGTGGGGGAGGATTATCATCCTCGCTTTCATCATCAGAAGAAGAAATGTTTTCAAAGATAGAAGAGATAGGAAGAGGTGGCACATCCGCCGGACTAGGCTCGCAGGCCGATTTATTTTCATCAAATTTTACATCTCTTCTAATGATAACATTTTTGGACTTAAATGGAATAAGTCTATAACCTTTTACATCTTCAGAATATCCAACAAAAGTACATTTCTCACTCTTAGGTTCTAAAGCTTTATGCTTTTCATCTGGAATATGGGCCCATGCTTCACTTCCAAACACACGAAAGTGACTTACATCTGGTTTAATGGAACTCCAAGCTTCTTCTGGAGTGATATTCTCTAGAACCTTAGTAGGAGTGCGATTGATTATATAATTTGCACAATTAATTGCTTCGGCCCAAAAACTAAGACTGAGTCCTTTAGATTGCAGCATACAATTAGCCATTTCCTTTAAGGTGCGATTTTTCCTTTCAGCTACACCATTTTGTTGTGGAGTGTATGGAACAGTATGTTGCATTTGAATTCCATTTTCGGTGCAAAAGTTGATGAATGTGTTTTTAACATATTCTCCACCATTATCAGTTCTTAGCTTAAGAATTTGATGTCCAGATTGTTTTTCAACAAATGCTTTGAAGGCCAAAAAAGTGTTAAATACTTCGCTCTTGAGTTTTAAGAAGTATACCCAAGTGCGTCTGGAGAAATCATCAATGAAAGTTAAGAAGTACTTGCAGCCAGAGAATGAAGCAACAGGAAGAGGACCACATAAATCACTGTGCACAAGCTGTAAAGGGGCTGAGGCGTGCCAAGAGGCACGTTTGTCAAAACTGTCCCGATGATGTTTTCCGAGTACACATCCGGAACAAACACCATCTTTGCAAGATACCATAGGAAGACCTGTCACCATATTTTCTTTACATAGATGCTGAAGGGAGCGATAGTTTAAGTGACCAAACCGCTCATGCCAAAGTTTGCTCACTTCATCATTATGAGCAACAAATACTGAGGGAAGATGGGATGACCCAAAGTTGTGAAACTTATACAACCTTTTGGAATCATCAGCAAGACCAGTAGCTAGAATCTGTTTAGGATCTTTTAGATCCTTGATTACAACATCATGAGGTGAAAATTCAACAATTTTACCTTCACCTGAATGAGTTATCTGATAGACAGATAGAAGGTTGCAGGATAAGTTTGGAACACATAATACATCATTGAACTGACCATTGTCTAGATGAACAGTTCCAGTCCCTACAACATTAAGAGATCTATCATCACCAACATATATATTTTTGGTGTTACAATCATTTAAAGAAGAAAACATGGCTTGGTTTTTGGCCATGTGACAAGAGGCTCCAGAATCAATGAGCCACTCATGAGAATGAGAAGAAGAAGAAGATACATTTAATGCATAACCAGACTGAGATGATTGACGATGACATGCAGAAAGTGCCGTTCCGGAAGTTGAAGTTGAAGTAGGCTCCAGATGGATGTTATGTTTCTTCATTGCGGCTTCCAAGGCTTCCATCTTCTTAAAGCATTTAGATTCTAAGTGGCCATCTCGATTACAAAAGTTACAATGTCTATCAGTCTTCTTCCATTTGTTTTTATTGGTCTTATCATTTTGCTGAAATGATCTTTCATCTTGAGGCTGAGTTGGTTTAGGACCATTCCTTTGAGGATAAGACTTCTTAGGATTCTTTGAATTTGGTTGCTGCTGGGCGGCTAACGCTTTCGTGGAAGAGTTTCCAAGATTAAGAAGACCAAGGTGTAAGAGTTTTTCTTGTTCTCTTATTAAGGAATCACAAAAGGAGTCAAAGGAAGGGGGTTTGTAGTCTTTGCCTTGACAAATGAAAGCTTCCCTTGTAGAATGGAAAGTGGAAACAAATACAGAGTAGGCTGGTCCCAACTTAGTAAGGATGGAATAAATAAGGTTACCATCTTCTTTCTTAACTTTAACACCTTCCAAGAGATATCTAAGGGTCTTGAATTTGGACAAGAAATCTTCAATGCAAGAAAAATTATTAGGATCCAAAGTAAGCAACTCATTTTCAAGTTGATGGGCTCTAATTTCATTTTTAATCCCAAAAACTTTAGCAAGTTTTTCTAATGCTTCATGAGGAGTTTCAATTTCTGCAATGTGGAATCTAAGATCAGGAGAAACAGACATTCCTATCAAACCACGTGCTTGATCTTGTCTATTTTCCCATTTTTCGGCCTTGTCTTCATCTTTGGGTTTCTTCTCTTGGTCTGTGGCTATTCTGAAGAGACCTTTACTTCTAAGTAAATCTCCCATGTAGGCTACCCATTGGAAGTAGTTAGTGCTGTCAAGAATGACTTGGCATGGACTTTCCATTTTTTGAAAAAAAACTGAAGCTGAAGATGCTGAAAGTAAGTGGTCCAATGGATAGATCTCGAAAAAATAGGCGGTTTTAAAAAAAACGGCTCTGAAAAAGGCTTCCGGATGAAGAAGTTATGGCTTTTTGAAAAAAATTGTTGACGTTGCCGGCAAAGTGCGCGAATGTGCGGGAATGAAAAAAATCCGCCCCCACAAAATGGAGACTTGAACCCAAGACCTCTACTCTCTTAAAAAGTCTTTGAACCAATTGATCTATACAAAATATTTGAGAGAGAGAGAGAGAGAGAGAGAGAGAGAGAGAGAGAGGGGGGGAGGGAGAGAGAGAGTGCTTGCCTTGAGAAAGCTCGATTTTCTTGCCTACTTTTCCCCTACAAAACACAAAACACAAAACCCAACACGAATATGCAAAGAAAAACGAACCTTACGGCTCGAAGTTAGCTTTAGCCAAAAAACTAGAATTTTAAAAAAAATCTCAAAGTTAGCTTTAGCCGAAAAACTAAATATTTTTCTCAATGTTTCTGATTTTCCGAGATCACACTAAGGTGCAGGGAAAAGAGCATACGCATGAGAAAAATCCTTTCTTTCTGTTTCTGATTTGCCCAGATCGCACAGAGTCGCAGGGCAAAGAGCATACGCAGAAATGAAAGGTATAGATCCGGGAAAAAAAAAGGCTAAATAAACCGAAACCGAAATAAGCAGAGAGAAAATGACAGTAAACTGCAAAAAAAAACACTGTATACCTCCCGATCTGAAAAATGACGCAGCTAGGGCTACCGGAAACCTTTTCGCGTGAAACGAAAGGGGTTCCTCACTGAAACAGATGCTCCGAACGCAACAGAGCAGTCCTCTCGGCCCGAAAGCAGTCAGAAACAGCAGATCTAGGAAACGACAGCCGCATGCAGTTCTACCGGCTTCAGATTTGGATCACCAACGGACGCGGCCCTCAAATAGCTCTGATACCATGTAGGAATTTACAGGGTAAGTTCCTCAGAAAGAATACCAAAAGGACACCGCTCACAACCAGATCTCAAATCAATACACCAGTATTTTTGACGTGGTTAAAACCCTCAGAGTGCAAGGAGGGAAACAGTCCACGGCCTGTCCCAACGTGGGTACAGACAATTTATTAATCAAAGAATGAAAATTTACATAAGCTTCTCTCATGCACGGATTACCCGAACAATGACCCTCCATGCGCTTTAAATAGAACTCATGGACCAATCGGGTGTCAAGCCACGGATCAAGTGTCGGTAATACCGAGGTGAGAGTGAACCGTCGGATCACTACATATCGTGACCGTCGGATTGTAAGTTACAAAATGTACAACGGTAAAGAAACACACTTTACCTAACTCTAACCTAACTCTATGCTAGACCAAGTTGAACTTAACTATATCCTATGTGTCGGAATATCCTAACAGTTTTTATTAGAGTAACATCATTAATATAGTTAGTTTACACTTGGCACCACTGCACTAGGTGTTTTTTTGTTGTTTAGTTCTCTTTTATTCCTATCATCACCCATTAGTCCTTAGAGTCATTATTGTCTTGACATCATTGCACCCCCTAGGCATTTGTCTCAGAGACTTTGAGTTATTCACTCTTAGTTCTCGTTAGGACATATTACTCCTCCCTGTTGAGTTAGAGTACATCCTACCAGACTACCAGTCCTCCATCGAGTCATCATTCTGATTCTGATTGTACTGATTCATCTTGTTCTTCCTTTGATTCTGCATCTTCTCAACCCCGTGTTGCCACCATGTTAGGAACCAATGTGGGTGTGGTAAACCAAGGTGGTAACCCAGGTACCAACTAGGGTAACCCCACCAGTGGAACCCCCATCAATGTGTTCACTCCTCCATTTCTTTCTTTTATGGCTGGTTTGAGTCTCCATGATTTCATCTATCTCATCAATGATCCTCTTTTCCATGATCCCAATTGGCTAATTGTGCCTACTAAACTCCCTTCATATGTCATCCCAAAGTTTGAAGGTAATCCTGGAGAAGCTCCCACTAATCATGTTCGCTCATTCCATATGTGGTCTTTGTCCAATTCTATCACTGAAGACTCCATCTGTCTTCATATGTTCCAACACACTCTTACTGGAGTTGTTGCTAAGTGGTATGTCAATCAACCCAAAGCCACTCATTCCACTTTCGTGACTCTTGTCAAATATTTTCTTGCCTATTTCCAGTTACCTCTCTATTATGACATTGGTACCGAACTATTGACTTCTTTCGTCAAACTTCTGCCACCCGCATATCCCACCATTTTTAGGAATGGCATAGAAGGAGGAGCATTTGTATAACTCTTGAATTCAAATACCGAATCTATATGGATTGGTTCCTTAGATCGCTCTTCACCCCCATTGCTAAATATGACATGTCACACTTCCCCTAATCTAAGGAAGATGAGCTCCAAGTAGCCTTAAAATTTGATCTGATCTATGCCCAGTTAGGTTATATTTATATTGTCATCCTTGATCTGCCTTAGCCTAGTGCTGCTAATGCACCGGGGGAAGCTCATGCCGTGGATGGCATATTTGAAACCATTTGAAAACCTCAGCAATATGCTCTGCCTCCGATGAGTTAGGGTCAACCTCAGGGAGGGACCAATTCCTCTTACATTTATCCCTCCCATCATCTTCCACATGGAAACTCTTATCTAGGTCCCAACACGCCATATGTGTATCCCCATCTACATTAAAAAAAATTGGCCAGCTGCTGCACCGCCTATTTATCCTAATGTTTCCAAATCTCCTTATTATGTGTATGCACTACCTAGTGCTCCAACCCCTCCAGTACCATCACGCCAGCCCCCCATGCTTGTTCCACCTCTGCCACAATAACAATCTCCTCCACGAGGTCAATTGTATGCTCAACAGAGTGCGACCAATCCCCCTAACCCCAAGTAAAGGAACAAGGGGAAAGGTAACTGACACCAACAATCCCAAGGTAATTAAGGTAGCCAGAGTCCATCACCCAATGCACCTTAGAGACCCCATCCTAATCTTGCAATCTAGCAACAGGGTGGACAACCCAAGAAAAACAAGGGTCTTCGTACGAACAAACCTTGTGCTTGTTGTGGCGTATATGGCCATTATACTCATGAGTGTCCCCTTTTACCTTAGATGCATCAAGTATGGGAATCTCAAGCAACTTCTTCTCGAGGACTGCAACCCATAGCTCCTCCTCCCCCTCCTGCTTCATCTCAACCAGTAGTGCTTACCAATCCTTTTCCTCACCAAGGATATATTTTTTCCCAACCTACACAAGGTCAGGAAGCTCCGCTAGCTCCACCATCTAGTCACCATGATTATCATATTCTTATGATGAATTCTAATGAGGTCAATATCGAGCAAGTCAACCTCTAGACTCGATCGCGCCAATATGACAAGCCACCCACTAAGTCAGTGACTGAGTCCCAACCCCAAGTTTCCACTGAGCCTCTATCATCATCCAATGGTACCTTATAAATCCCTTCACCTAAGGTAGAATTTATTCCCAAGATCCCCAAAGGTCCATTACATCGAAACATTGTTTTTGCTAAAGCCGCCCATACCTATAGCATAGTAGATGACTTGGTGTAGTCTCTTGCTACCATGTCAATGCTGGAAGTCCTCCAGATGTGCCCATCCCAACAAAAAGCTATACTCTCTACTTTGGGTGTTGTGGATCCCCAAAGTGTTCAAATAATTGTCTTTCATGTTGACAAGTCAGAAAATCCTCCCCTAGCTTCATCCATTACATTTCAAATACTAGTCTCCATAAGAAACACCATTATTTAGCGGTGTATCATAGACAAAGTCGCCTCCACCTATGTGATGGCTGCTATTTTTTGGAAGCAACTTGGTTCCATGGACCTTTCCCCTTCCACCATCACTCTCCATGATTAGGATGGCCATCCCTCACAACCCCTTAGCTTATATCGCAATTGTCCTATCACTATTTCCTGAAAAGACTGTCTCCATTGAAATTGAAGGCATTGATGCCCCCTTAGACTATAACATACTTTTGGGTCATAGTTATATCTACGTTATGTTAGTTATCACATTTGTGGTTCACTCTAAGATGTGCTTTCCCCACAATGGAAATATAATCACCATCGATCAGTTGACATACTATGATCCCAAATCCTAGACTTCACCTTAGTCCAACATCTCATCTGTTACTGAGAATAAAAATATCTTGTCTCTCACCAATGTCTCTCCTGGAGTCTACAAAGATTCCACTTTTCCTGGTGATTAGTATGGTCCACCACCTACTCCTAATCCTAGCTCATCTAATGTTTGCATGCTCCAAGCATCACAAGCCACCCACAAATGGTCTGGTATGCCTTCACAGTAGCCAATACCTCCACAACCTACTTTTCCTGACTCAACCCATCCTTCTACCACTACTCCTCAAGGACCATTTCCTTCTGATGGTATCTCTCCTAATCCTTTTCCATCTGGATCTGTTCCCTCAGGTCTTAACCATCTTAGAGTAATTCCTTCAGGCCATTATCCTTCTAGTTAGATACTGTTCTTATTTCCACCCCGGGAGTTTATTCTACACTGGTTATGGCCACGTTGAGTTTCCCTAACATTACCTTGGGGATCCTAGTCTAGTACAATGATCCTCCCACAAACACTCCCCCCAATCAACTCAAACCTTACAATGCTTTGACCCCAATCCAACCTGTGGTTCCTACCCCTCCCTTTGCTTCAGTTCCACAACAACCTCAACCAAAACCTACTCCTGTTGCAAAAGCATCTGGCAAGGGGGGGAAAACCCAAAAAAGGGAACTAAAGACAAGGCCCCCCTGACAACTCCAGCTCCTTCTAAGCCACCAAAGAATATTCCTCCATGTGATTTTTGTGATTTTGTTGTTCATTCCACCAATAATTGTCTTGAACTCCCTCATATAAAAAATGTGGTCTTTGATACCTTTCTTGATTCTAACATTCTAGAGGTCCATGTCACCTTACCTGAGTCATCTAAGAAGAACAAATAATTACGCATGAACTACCCCTGTGATTTGTGTGATAATTATGGCCATTATTCTCACCATTGTCCCCATCTCAAATATTTTTGTGATACACTCCAAGTGCTTTGCGAATTAGAGGTTGCTTGTAGTGATTCCACCTCTCCTCTACTTGCGGATTTTGGTCCCACTCCTACACTAGAACATGAGGTCTCTCAACCACCCATTGTGATCCCTCCCCTTGATGTCGAGATGACAGATAGTACCGCTACCATTCTCTACCTGTCGTCATCCATGAGATCGATGCATTGGAACTCCCTTGATGTCTCATATTGTGATTTTGTTGAACCTTCTTCGATGAACACTCTGGTCTCAACATCGATAGATATTCCATCTACTAGTCACGTGTCTCCCAACATTGACAATGCGTATGTGAACCTTGTATCTCATGAAGATATCTCTGGTAGCTATTCTTCATCGTGTGGTCTCTCTTCCTCTCGTCCCCCCATATTCCATTATGATGAAGACATCATGGAATCCATGGCCAACCCCTTCCACAATAATCTATGACCAATATGTTGTGGAGTCAAAAGAATTCTTTCATGGTGAGGTCGATGGGTTTAATAACCCCTTACTTCAAACCCATGAATTCGATCCACATCCACCTTGTGGCCATTACATTAACACCCAATGTTTGGGTAAGGGGGCATCCAATTTTGAGAGTCCAAGAGAAGTAATTCTCCACAACCCTCCTAGTGCATATGGTAGTGTTGACTCTCATACCATTATTCTTCCCTATTTATAAGAATCTATAGAGTCTCATATCACTCCAGATCATGATGGGGATGATCCACTTAATAATTCCTCCATCTTACATCAACAACCCAATCCCTTAGACATTGTTGGTTTCCAACCACCGTGTTGTGTAGGTGAGCATCAGTTCATTATATCCGAAACCACTCTTTGGTATAGTGACACCATGCATGCAAACCCAAAAATTTAAGCCATTTGACTTATATATGCAGTGCCAAATGAGATTGGTAATACACCATTTTCTTTCTCGAACTATAGCTATCCACTCTTCCAACAAGAAGACATCAATAACATAAACAAATGGTGAACCATATCATCAAAATAGTGTTTGGAATCCACTACTCTAAATACATCCGACATGTCCATAGAATATCGGTGGGCACCTATGCCCCCATATCTCCTCATCATCCTTTGGAGGATCTCATTCCAGTTGGAACGAATTCTTGAATCCCTTATTTGAGAACTTGGAACACAATGACACTCCATAAACTCATCCAGCTAGGGGCATCATTCACACCTTTGGATACCCGATCAGTACCCTCCACCACATATGCTGAGGGGAAGTGTCTAATGATTGGGGGCATGATGGTACCCATGGCCCCCTTCTTGATTAACATAAGTCTCAACCTATACCCAAGCGATCTAGGTATGGTCGATTATCATTTCATTATTTGGATAGTTTATCCTACCCTCCTCTCTGGTGAGCCATATACACATCACATATCGTAGATGATTCATACCATGCATTGAAACATTCTACTCTCTATGATGTCACATTTTCCATCTAGTCCCAATGTTTGACTTGGTAGGTGGGAACGATCCGAGACCTTTTCTAGTAGTTCATTCTGTATTCCCTTCTTACCTTGATTCTTCATTAGGAACCATCTTTCCAAGAAGTATTAAGGCTACTTTTAGACAAGTAAGGCCACCTACCTCCAACTTGCAGATCCTGATTCCGATGGTCAGTTTGTTCGCTATGATCTCCAAAAGATTTAGGGCCTTCTCCTCCTCTCCAAATTCTCCATAGCTCACTATGCAAATGAATTGGATTTTGGGGAAAAAACCCTTTTATAGGAAAAACCATAGTTTTTCCTTCACCCATTGCGACCAAACTGTAGCTCGGTTTGACGAACCATTAACACCATTGGAAATATTTCACTGAGTTTTATAATGGGTCACTGAGTTTTATAATGGGTCTTCCCTTTTTTTTTGTAATTTGACCCTTCACCAAGAAGCCATTTTTTCCATGAGGTCTCACTTTGCCACCTCTTAAAATCAAATTTCTTCATTTGATCCACCCGTAATATGGTACCATTTTACCTTTGCACTGGTTGACTCACCTTTCAATTTTCGTCATGAGTAACCAACATTTACTCACGTTTTTATGGTCCCCTCCAGGCCTCTCCCCACGTGGCAACATCATCGAGTCACCCTTGTTGAGAGAATCTGATATGAGTCACTCTTGTATCAATGGAGTCTATTCTGATTCCCCTTGAGTCCAGTTACAGTGTTCTATAAATATTTGTGTCACATCCATCCCATTATATTCATTTTTTTCCTCCAGCTCTACTGCTCCATCTTTGCCAAATCCCCGTTTAAGTCATTAACCATCCCCTCTGGAATCGAGTCAGTTGCTACCAGGTTAGGAATAAATATCATGCTCTGACAAGGGAAGTCAATATTCTACCACTCATCTTGTTTCCTTCCATCTTAATCCCTGGTGTCAGTCGATCAGTCACTCTACTACGACACCTATTGCCTTTGTTAAGGATTCCTTACTGCCTTAACTCTGGTGGCCCTCTTCTATCGACTTCAACAGATTTATTCCAGAAGTGTGGTCTAGAGGGAGGTATACCTTGGTTCTATTTTTCATTTTTGTTTGGTTCCTTAGATCAAGCAAAGGGAATCATCATTTTCCTTTGACTTGGTTTTTCTCACGTGCTCAACGCCAACTCTTTATCACATGATTGAGATTCGTGCACTTGATGGTTCGGTGATCCAGACGATTGTCCCAGTGATTCCTAGGTGTGTGTGAGATGTTCCAGACCTAACGAGGGGGTGGCCCTTCAGGTAGCCCCCCACATGCCCAAATGTCCACAGATGTTGATCTAGCCTCAGATGTAGTTCCGCATATGTGATGGGTTTGGTTTCAGCTGCTTGCAACACCCACAACATGCATGTCTCCTTCAAATGATCCATTCAGATCTTCTGATCCATTTCATGTTTAGCAGGTCTTCTTTGGTTGTGATCCCCCTCACCATGAAAGATTCAGGGGCATTATGTCTCATGTACTCAGATATTATTGTATTCAGTCATCACCTATGTATTTTGAGGCACATTATGTATATGGGATCCATTGTATTATTTTCTGGTTGATTGATGCTAGCATATCATGTATCATGTACTTTGTAGCTCAGTCCCACATTGTTGGGCTCACCATTATTCTTTGTACAAAGTTATCTCAGCGGGCATGGGTATGCATCCTCCGCCTCATTTGAGATCATGTATTCCCACATAAAAGGAGACTTCTACCAGTTTCGTAGGTCTCACTCCCTCCATTTTTGTCCTTCCTTTCCTTGCTCTCTCTCTCTCTCTCTCTCTCTCTCTCTCTCTCTCCCCCCTTTGGTGTCTTGTGGAAGTGTAACCTACAACGTATTTCGATCATACGATTTGCTCCTAACACTAATATATTGGGGGGGAATCTGTTATCACCAAAAAATGATCACCTAACCATTTCTAACTAGGTGGATCAAAATACACCATGTAGGATTAATTTTACCATAGTAAAATCACTTTCACCATGGGAAATAATTTAGTAAACCATTTTTATTAAATTATTTTATGATTAAAATAAAAAATGAGAATAATTGAATAAATCATTATTTATTTAATTTTCTCTAGGAATAATTATTAAATCATTATTTATTTAATTTTCTCTAGGAATAATTATTAAATCATTGTTTAATAATTATTCCTTGCCACATTTGACTAAATCTCTCGAGAATAATTAAATAAATCACTATTTATTTATTATTCCTTATTTCCATTGTTGGAATAATTGTTAAATCACTATTTAATAATAATTCCAATTTCACACCATTCTTAATCCTCGCGAAATAATTAATAAATAATTAATTTGTTAATTATTTCTAAATAAGTATATATGACCATTTTAAATATCTTTTCCCTCTCCAAAAAATATAATAAAGTATTCCTAGCAGTTAGATCTTGATTTGGTCAATATTATTATATTATTCACCATTTTCGAGATTAACTCAATACTTTGTTATAAATAAGATGGTTTTCCATTGATTCTTCACCATGATCATTATCATCATCACCATTATCGCCTCTTTTCTTTTGAGCTCCCATTTAAGTTCTTCACATTCTTCTGGGTTTTTCACATATTGAGAGAGAAGAACCATTACTAAAGCATCAAGGACATCAAAGAACCCATCCCACATAGGGGGATTTGCAAACCCTTTTGTAGATCTCCTTCACCAGAGGTCATCAATAAAATAATTTATTCATTTTAAAATCTTTCCATTTGGATTATTGCATTGGATATCTATATTATTGTTTGTTGTTTTGGATCGTATATGTTATTTTTGCTGCAGGTTTTTACACCTTTTATTGCAAATCTAAAGCATAAGTAGCCACAAATTTTTGTTAGGGTCACTTGTCACCTAGTGACTTAAGTGAACTGTTTTTGGGACACCTTCCAAGATATTTCACACTAACACCTACATTATAATGTAGGAATAGAAATGTAATAACTCAATATCTATGTCTTAATAAGAGGTTTTAGGGTTAACATGGGGCTTCTATATGGCTTAGCATGTGCCTCCACTTTTGAAACAAGTATTTCCCTCAACACTTGACTAACTATGGGTGTTTCTTCATGAATAACTCATCCTCCCATGTCACCTCTTCCATTGATAGGTTCTTCCATTTGATGAGGTGCTCGATAATTTCTTAAATTCTAAGATTCTTAAACCTTGTTTCAAGGATTTTTTTCTCATTCTAGTGTGATTTTCTCTTATTCATTAATATATGGTAAAATAGTTTGGACCAATTCATTAATATTTGATAAAATAGTTTGGACTATGATCTTGTCATTGATTAGCTTCTTTAAGCAAGGAACATGGAAGACTAGATGTACACATTAAGATGTAGGTAATTACAATTTGTAAGTCACACTTCCAATCCTATGTAACACTTTATAGGGGTCATAATACTCTAGTGTTAATTTATTTGGAAAAATACACCATGAACCATCTTTTTTTGTAACCATCATTGTTGGTGAAGAGAAAACATGTTGGCTAGGTTGAATGATGCTAGCATCTAAAATTTCTTGAAATTTACACTTAATCTTTCTCTTTTGTGCATGTGGATATCTGCAAGGCCTAAAGTTAGGTGGTACACTTATAGACTATAAATGAGTAGCATAGTCATGATCTAAGTAGGTGGAATACCCTCAATCATCTCTCCAAATACCTTGGAATGATTGTTGTTAAGCTTTTAAAGATGCACAGGAGCAAAGGATATAGATGTTTGAAAATTTAATGAGAAAAATTGTGTAATTAACCATGGTGTCCCTTTTTGAGTAATTTTGTCATGCCATTACATATTATCAGTTTAGAGGGTATCCCTTGAATACCTCTAAGCTCAATTTCCTTACCCTATAAGGGAAATCTCATGAAAAGATCCTGAAAGTTAAGGTTCACTATTAACAATTATTGTAACCATTGGACCCCTAATATAACATAGAAACCACCCATGGATTGCATTCATGGGAATATCCAATAAATATTATCCCATATTCAGTGTATTATGACATTTCCTTAAACTATTCATGGTACCTCTAGCTACAATAATTACTTGAAATTTCAGTGCTAGAAATATAAATCGATTGAGAAGTCTTTCCAATTTGTAATTGATGAAGTTATGGGTAATACCATAATCAATCAACATTGCTACCTTTTTCTTTTTAATATCTCCTTCTATCTTGATGGTTTGTGGAGTATTGATGCTGACCAATATATGGCAAGATATTCTTAAAGTAGTCTCTTCTAGCTCTAGATCTTGTGATGGTTCAAATTCTTGATTTTTCCTCCTTCTCATGGCCTATGTAGAATAATTTGTTCTCATTGCATTTATTCCCCTTACTATTCTTGTTGTCACAATTGAAACATAGTTATTTTTCTCTTCCTTCATCCATTTGGTGATGTGTCAACCTTGTTAATTGAGTGAGGATAAGAGGAGCATGATTTTCTCTATAGTTGTTAGTGACCAATCTTCTAGTAGTCATACTTTTACTTTCAACTTTCCTTGTCAGACTGAAAGCATGCTCTAAGGATTTAGGTTTAAATAGATGCACCTCATGTTAGATGTTTTCCATTAAATTTGTCATAAAGAGGTCTAACGATTTTTCCTCTAAAATTTTCTTTACTTTAAGACTCAATTTTTGGAGTTTTTTAATGTGCTTTTTAATTGTACTTGTTTGTTGATGATTTAACAATTGACTAAATAATGTAATCTTAACATCTTCATAATGTTATATCAATTCCTTTGTAAAATTGGACCAAGATATAATAGATTCCTTTTTCATTTCATAAATCCATTAATACCATAAAAATTAATCTTGTTTAAAATGCATGGATGTCATATTTACCTTTTGTAAGGATGTCACTTGGTGTAGATCAAAGTATTTCTCCATATTGAATATTGATGTTATAATATTGTTACCATCAAAATTCTTCATACTATTTTTTTTAAGGAACTAGTTATTTGGTGTTGACTTGAATCCATGGTGATGTGGATCCTCGATTAAAAAATCATGATTATGGTTTTGTGATCCAATATCTATTCTCTCTAAATTTGGTAATTTACTCCCCATATTTGATTGAATTTCAACATAATTTTTCTCCTTACTTTCAAGTCTTTTTGGGATCTTCATACCTTTTTTAGGAAGCCTCTTTGAGAGAATAATTTTCCATGGAATTCATGGATTTTTTTATTTCTTCCCCATTTTACTCCATATTTTGTTCTATATCCTTTTTAACTGATCCTTTCACCCATGGAATCTAACTTTCCAACTTGGATACTTGGTATTGGAAAAATTTTATTTCTTCATGAGTTGTGGATGAACATTTTGGAGGTTTAAGTGGTGAACTAAATTTTGAAGCACCCTTAGGAGCATTGTGAATAAATAATAATACTCTTTTTAATCCTTATCACAAATTTTGAATCACAAAAATAGATCTTCCCATCAAAAGTTATGTGAATTGTAAGTTACATACTTTTCAAAATCTTAATATGTAAGCTATTTGGATGGGTGACATTTGTCCTAATATATATATGAAATTTGAGCCCTTATGGATCTAAGATTTTATCCTATATTATACTAATGTGTATTATCTACAATTACATAAGTCTGACCAAAAATTGAAGTATAAAGTGAAATTTATAGTAACCTTCTCAAAACTTGTTGAGCTTTGACCTCTTCCCAAGGGTGAATCTATATAGAGTGTAGCGTGTCAAAATTTTTAAATATTATTGTGAAATTTTATCTAAGGTACCTTAGTATGTCTCCTTAGATCACTCATTTGAAATTGATTTTAGGACTATTCACAAATGCTAACTTCCACAAGGTATATCTCCAAAATTTTAGTGAAACTAGAATCTATATTTTTTACCAGCTATATCCAATGAGATTTTTTCTCAATTTAAAAGAAAAAATCATGGTTTGAAATATCCTATGAAAAACATTATAGTGAAAATGCTAAGATCACGTGTTTGAAACTAATTTAAGGACCATTCATCAGTCATAAATTCCATAAGGTATATATTTGAAAGCATAATGAATCAAAATACGAAATTTTGATTTATTGTACTTTGAGATATTTTCTTAATCTTTTCAAAATTTCACATTATGAAGCTGTTAGAAAATTATATATTACAAAGCAATGGAACACATAAAATATTGCAGAACACAAACACAGAAAATGCATAAAACAAGAGAGAGACACAGATATATTTGGTTCACCCAATTTGGGCTACGTCCACAGAGAAACAACCATTCCTTCCTTTGATATTATCTAGCAAAATGAAGAGATACAACCTACAATCGATCTGTTGTAATTTCCTCTTCTCTCTCACATAGTCTCCTTTCTCTTTCTAACTCAAAATACACATATATTCAGCCGCAACATAATTCCCTCATATATAGTGAGGGGTTGCCTTGTTGGGAAAAAAAACCATAAATTAAACATAACTTCTACCGTCAGATGATCTACCTAATGAACAACCCAGATTAACTACGAAATTACAATATTTTACAAGGCGGTTTTCCATCTATTTTAACTTCGTGGGCGCTGCCCCTAAACCCCTGCCAGGGGGGCGCTCATAAAAATCGTCGTCCCCCTCCCCCGTACCCCTTTGGCAACGAACAAACGGGTGGCATTTCCGCCCCATTACAAGCTGGGGTCTAATGCGGTGATACCTCTGAATAAAGAAGATAATCAAGCTCCACACCCAACAAAAGCTTCCTATAGAAAAAGTTACAGCGAAAATTCAATGATGACTCATTTAAAGAAAAAAACCCTAGGTTCATATGCTTTAATATCAAATGTCAAAAACCATGCACATTAAAAGAAATACGAAGCTAATAATTATGGTCCACTTTGAGGGAGAAACCTCCTTTTACAATGAATACAAATATAAAACAAGATGAGATGATCATAAGACTAAGTCCCCTTGGTATATGTATAGGAAATAAAGGGTACAACTATAATGAAATGGCACAACAAAAAGTTATGGCCTACATAACAATATAACAATAGAAATGAATAACTTAATATTTAGGGTTTAATAAGGGGTTTTAAAGTTAACATGGGGATTCTCTAATGCTTAACATGAGCAATAAGGTGATTAGTGTTTCTATTTAGTGACAATTAGTCTCTAACTAATGGTGAACGAGTTTGGCTAGTTAAGTCCCAACCATGGCACCATCACCCACCATTGAAAAATGATAATTGGAGAGCACGAGGAAACATGACAACCTTAGTGCATACCAATAGGTACTACTTGAAGGGGCATGTAGGGACATGGCACCCTAAGAGTCATGCACTTGAAGAGATGTAGAGGTTATGCCTAGCTCTTGATATCAAATACTTGAAATCTTTGACATAACTTGGCCTCACCTTTAGAAGTGACCTTGGATTGGTTTAGATGTACTTGTATATATACTAATATTTTAGGATAAAAGTACCCTTTGGTATATGCATTCTATTTTAGCATACAAAATCAAATTAATTTCATGAGTGTTTTGATTGGTTGTATTGACTAATACACATGTTTGGTAAAAATGAAAGTAAAACTTATTATATAATTAGAAATGCAAATGCATGTAGAAAAGTGCTAGCTAAATGGAATAAAAAAAACAATTTTATTTAAATAGAAAATGGTAATTTTATTTGCACCCACTAACTAAGGAGAAAGAAAAGGGATCTAAAGAACATGAGTAAAAATAATAGTAGATGTTGAGATCATTATGAATAATTTATATTTTCCATTTTTAATAAATAATTAATTGTGCATTGATAGACACATAGGTGGGTGATTAATATGCATTTAGTAGCTAAAATAATTAGTATTTTGCATGAGATGATTAGATGGCATGAATCTCAAGGGCTATGTAAGAAATGATGATTGGGATGGAAAGTTCACCTTTTGCAGCCTACCATGTGGCTTAAATCACAATGCTAATTATTTTCTTGGTAAGATGATGTTGACTTTAGTTTGAATATTGTGTGTGTACTTTGGATATGGGGACCTCATATACTCTACAGGGACACACAGTCTAAATTGTATTATTTATATGTTTCTCCTACAACCCATTGTAGCTCAAGGGTCCTTGGGGAAGAAGAGCACCCATTTGCGAGTTGGTACGACGATGAATTGGTAAGTAAATTGTATATTTGGCCAAGGATATTGGATTTTATGATTAGAGAAATATTAAAATTGAAGAATCATTAAAGAGGATATTTTATAACCTCCTATAAATAAACATGTCAATTTAAAATTTGTAATTGTATTTAAATCTTAAAATTTTGGAAAAAAGTTGAATGATGCTTCAATTTTTTGAAAATTTCTAAGCGAGTTAGCATATGGTTAAAGAGTTGAATTTATTGATTATTAATCTTAGAGTAATTTTCAGGACTACCCTAACCCCTATAGAAAATCCCATAGTGAATAGCTTCTTGAGAAAAAAAATCTAAAAAAGCAAATTGTGAATTATTTTTTGGTATGAACATAGGTGATTTCACCCCATAGAAGTTGCAATTGCAGTTGACCAATAGTTAGCCTTATAAAACATGTTATTGTATCTATATAATAGTAGCTTACCTTTAGGAAATTGGCAATTGCATCCTATAGATATAAATTTGAGTTTTTCAAGAAAAACGTCTTAGATTTTCCTAGATGCTTTCTTATAATTTAGGAGGAAATAATGAGATATGATGTAGAATGTTAGTATCCTTACATAAAATATGTTTAAGATATATTTTGACTAATTTGATTCTCTCTATTTGAATTGTAAAGAGTCCACCCTAATTCCCATCTAGTAGGCTAATTACATTACATTCATGAAACTTGATGTTTATGAACTATAATACTTTTTTTTAACAAGGTTGGGTAGTTGATATATTATCAAAAGCTTTGTTGGAGCAAGCTCCTATTACAAACGACTGCAGAAAGAAAAATATCTAAGCCAGGAGATAGGAACGTAGTCTCTTCTCCTAGGCTAGTGTTCAAGACTTCATGTATTTTTATGGGTATTCTAGTGTACTGCCTAACAAACTGACCTATTAGAAAGAGAAATTTACATGCCATGGGTTCTTTGACAGTTTTTCAAGGCTTATAGACTGTTTGCTCCTCAGTTGGTTGTTTCTTCTTTTCGTATTTGACCGAGTTCTCTCCTTCGTTACTTGTGCTACTGATTTTGTAATGTGCCACTATGGTTCCACTTGAGTTGATTTCCTGCTCTTCGTGCTCCTTGTTTGCTATACTTCCTTGGATTTGTAATGCCTGAGGTGCTTTTTCTTCTTCTAATGTTGACAGCTTTCCTTCTGTCGAGCCATTGGAATCAACGAACGAGGTTTTCAGTTTAATAACTGCCCAGATTAAGTCACAAAGGTTGGAATCATGGGAAGGACAATAGAGATTATCTAGAGGTGCTATAGTTTGGAGGAACCGACGCTGCCATTGATGAATCAATTCAACGGTCATTGGGCACGAAAAGGTTCGAAAGATAATCAATGAGAAAGGTGGGATTAAAGGCGAAGGTGGTATTTCGAGTGGATAAGAAACCGTGAGTGGTAAAAAGGGGAGGGCACCCGATTCCATTGACCGGGCGACACATAGCAGCGGAGGAGAGAGAGAAAACCACTTTTTGGGCGGGTAATCTCCGAGCATGTTGTCGGCCCGAAATCAATTAGAACCGTCAGATCTGATGGGGACAGATCGACAGTGGGAGAAAGTCGCACAAGTTTGGAAGGGTGGGCTGATCGCCAACCGTCAGATCAGGCGCCAGATCAACGATCCAACTTTGATCGGAGATTGGAGAGAGGAGGGAGAAGCGGTGCGATGAAGGTTTGGGGGGGTAGACCCTACAATATACTTAGGTGTAAATGAAAGCTTATTTTAAGTGAAAATTAAGCTCTCAGTCCTGATTTTCCATTATATTTCAGTAAAAATGAGGTTCCAGAGAGAGACGAAATCTGGACATAACAGAGGCTTTACGCTGCAATGGGGCGCTGGGTGGAGGGAGCGGAGCGGATGGGGGGATATGGGGTCAAGGAGTTGGGTAAGAAGAGGGGAGAGGGCTTAATGTGAAGTTTGCTCGCTAGTACAGGTAACGTTGAGGGCTATTATATAAGGCATGAAGGGGCTTTGAAGCCAAAGAAGCACTATACTGACCTGGAAGGTGAATATTTCTTCACTAATATTGCTTCTGCAATAATTGCACCCTCTGTTCTTATATTGCTTTAACACCACCTGATCCCTGCCTTTGATGAAATAGTTTGCAACATGGTTCTTGTGGCCATGATTGTGATCTTCCTTCCTGTTGTTTCTCATGCTAGAGTCTAAAGTTTCATGGATTTTCTTATGCATTTCCGTGACTTACTAGCTATTACTGCAGTGATGAGTCCTTTGTTTCTTTTTTACTGTTGTTTTTTGATTTATTGCTTTTATCCTTGTGGTTTTTCCTTGATTTTGGTGATCTTTATACTTGTGCTTTTTGCTGCTCATTAAGGAACAAAGTTATGGTATTCTTCCTGGTTTTCACGAACATGCCCTTCATTTCTTTCCACTGCTTGGTTTGCAAAATAGTCTACCTGTTGATTGTGAATTCTCAAGACATGTCTGAAGATTACATTGCCAGAGCCTTCCAATTTCTTCCTTATTCTTCTAAGAATTTTGTTCATGAACTCATTGCTTGGGTTTTTGTTTCTTGCCATTGCCTCTATTATTATGGCTGAATCGCCTATTATGATAGGATTTTGAATTTCTATTTTTTTTTTTTTAATTCTTGTTCCCATCAGCAAGTTGTATGCTTCTGCCTTATTATTTGAGATTTGTCCCAATCCCATTCATATGTGAAATTTTCTTTCCCATCAGGATCTAGGATTATCCCCCCTGCCCTTGCCTTTCCCAGGTTATGCTTTGAGGCCCCATCAAAGTATAGACAATATATGTTCTGATTTTTCCTCTAGTTTGTCAGTTCCTCTTCATGCATTCTTATTTTCCAAATATTTTCTGAGTTTATCTTCCTGTTTCCCTTTTGTCCATTATTGTTTGTTATGGCTTTGTTGATCCAATCTCGCTCTTCCTTTTGAAGAGTGCTATGATCTGTTGGTGTTGTTCCTTTGACATTGAGGATTTCAGCAATTAAACCCCACATTTTTGAAAGGGTCTTCCATATTCTTGGAATTTGATTTTTGAAAATGCACTTCTTTCGAGTCAACCAAATTTTCCAACATAGAACAACTGGGATGCACTTCCATATCCTCTAAATTGTGACTTTCTTCTTTGTTGTGTATGGATAGGCCTTCTCGAGGGTCTGAAGAAAGTCCAGCAAGGGTTGTTCAAAATTTATTCTTATTTCCAAAGGACTTATCAGCTGCTGCCAACATTCTTTGGCAAAGGTGCATTCTTGGAATAAGTGTTGAATATTTTCTTCAGCTTGCATGCATAATGGGCATCGTGTTGGGCCTTGAAAGCCCTTTTTTCTTAGGTTGTCACTGGTCAATATTCTCCCTTTTAGTAGAGTCCAGATGAACATTTTGATCTTAGGCAGACTTTCTGATTTCCAAGCTATTTTCCAAGAATCCCAGTCTTGTTGATTTGGTTGTTCCTGAAGGATTTTATATCCAGTCCTAACTGTGTAGTGTCCACCGCTTGGGTCCCAAAGATAAGCATCTTCCTCATCAAAGTGGATTGGCGCTGCCCCTTTTAAGAGCTGCCTGATTTTGCTCCATTGCCCTTCCAGATCTGTCGGGATTGCTAAGCTTTTCCAATCTTGCCACTCCTTTTGATCCCAAAGAGATATAGAGTGTAAGGTGTTGAAACCTTTATCTTTCATCCACTCTTGTATGTCTTCAGTTTCTGGATGAGTCTGTAATGGTTCTTTTCCCATGATTCTATCCTCCCAAATTGAAGTTGTTTTTCCATTGCCTGGGATTTTAGAAATATATCTACTCATTAATGGAATTGTTTTTTAACCAGCTTCCATACTTGGGTACATGGTCTTATTGGGATATTTCCATTGAGCAGTCTTTTCCTAGTGCCATCCATATATTTTGTTATAAGAGTCTTTTTCCACCAGCTCTCTTTTCCTATAATTAGTCTCCATACTATTTTCATTCCCAATGCTGCATTCATGAGCCCAGGTTTCCTTATTGATAGGCCTCCTTGTTCATAAGGTAGTACTACTTGCTCCCACCTAACCAAGCTAAATTTTTTGTTTTCTTGCTTCCCCCCTTGCCATAGGAGGCTTCTTAAAATAAGCTCCATTTGTTTATGGGCACTTGCTGGGGCCATGATTATGGCATATTGATAGATAGGCAGCGCTGCAAGGAGTGCTTTTATTAGAATTACCTTTCCTGCCATATTCAACCACATCATACCCCAGCTTTGTATTTTGTTTTTCATTTTTTCAATTTGTTTAGTCCATATTTTAGTCTTCATGTTCTCTTTTGAAATTGGAAATCCTAGGTAAAAGAAGTGTGTCCATTTTTCCTATACAAGGATGTCTAAGATTTGTGAGATCTTTTGCATAATTCTGGGAGGGGTGTTCCATCCATATATCCTACATTTTGTATTGTTTAATAGCCCACTTAAAACTTGTAAAAAATCATCCAGAACTTTTTTGAAACTCCTTGCTATTATTATTGATGCCCCTCCCAACAGTAGTGTGTCATCAGCAAAGAGTGAGTGGTTTATTGTTTTTACTCCTTTTGCTATTCTGATCCCTGTGATATTTCTTTCCTTTCTTTGATTTTCCAGAGCCCTGCTTAATGTTTCCACCATTATAATGTATAGGAAGGGGGAGAGAGGACAACCTTGCCTAAGGCCTCTTGTGCTTTGAAAGAAGTCACTGGGCCTTCCATTTATGAGGGGGACAATCCATGGAGTAGAGATGCATGCCTGTATGACTTCCACTATTTCTCTAGAGAATCCAAGTTTCTGGAGGACAACCATTAGATATGGATGACTGACCCTGTCAAATGCATTTGCCATATCTAGTTTGATTATGAGGCCTTTTTCTTGCTTTAGTATATTGGAGTGAACTGCTTCCTGTATAATAATTACATTATCTATGATTTGCCTATTGGGCATGAATCCTCCTTGATTTTCAGATATGATTATTGGAAGTACATCCTTGATTCTATTTGCAATTATTTTTGTTATTATCTTATACGATGAATTGCAGAGAGAGATAGGGTGAAACCTATTGAAAGTTGAGAGGTTTGCTTCTTTTGGGATAAGAGCAAGATAGGAGGATTTGGTGTTGCCTTCTATTTTTTTTTTAAAACATTCTTCACCATTCTTAAGAAATCTTTTCTGATGGTATACTAATGAAATCTGTAGAATGCTATTGTGAAGTCATCTGGCCCTGGGGCTTTGTCCGAATGCAGGCTCCATATGGTCGTCACTACCTCTTCTTCTGTGGGATCCTTGCACATTGCTGCATTTTGTTCTTTTTTTATTTTTCTTTTTGTGTGCTTTAAGAAGTCTTCACTTTCAACCATTTCTTCGTTGGCTGAAAGTAAGTTTTTAAAGTGCTTATAGGCTGCTTTTTTTAGTTCCTCCGCTCCTTTGACCTCTTGGCTTTCAACTTGAATTTTTTCTATTTGGTTTCTTGCTCTTCTTATCTTCATTGTGTTATGGAAAAATGATGTGTTTTTGTCCCCTGCCTTGAGCCACAAACTTCTTGATTTCAATCTTGCCTCCTCTTCTTCTTTCCTATTTTGTAGGTTTTAACCCTGTACAGAAATTACCTGCATACGAATTCTTAAACAAAGAAAATAAACAATGCGAGAGCATAACCCATAAAACACATATGCACAGAGATTTTTCCCTGGATCCCAAAACCGGGACTACCAGCTTGATTTTTCATTATGTTCCTTTCAATGTTACAATACATATTTATACATGCCGAAGCATCCAATACCATGGACCGAAAACCATCGCGTCCAATACCATGGACCGAAAACCATCGCGTCCAAAAAACATGTGCGAAAATCATGCACAAAACCATAGGTGGGTCCGCCCAACCTAACATATGGTCCAAAACCAAAGTGGGGTTACGGGTGCCCTTCAAACCCCCTATTAACTACGTGGAAAGAATATAACACAACCCAACATATTTTCCCTATATATTTCCCAAAATATTTCCTTCTCTCTTAGATGCTCTTGCTTGCTTTCTTCTTTGTTTTCTTTTTCAACTTGCATTCTGTCCATTTTCTGTTGTAACTCTTTCCTCTTTTCCCTTTTTTTTAAATTCATTTGCTCTTTCCCATTCCTTAATTTGTTTCTTGTAGTTTTTAATTTTGTTTCCCAAATATATTGTGGTGATCCTGTTACTCTTGTCTCCCATGGTTGCTTGACTAAATCGTTGATTTCTCCGTTGTTGTCCCAAATTGAGCTATATCTAAATAGGAGCAGACCCTGATTTTCCATTTTTCCCATGACTATTATCACCGGTTCATGATCAGATGCTGTGGTATGTAAAATTTTTGATTTTATGGAGTTGTGCACTGCTGCTATATTTTCTTGTATAAAAATTCTATCCAGCCTTTCTTTTATGTTACTTTTGCCCACTCTTTTATTGCTCCAAGTGTATTTCCCATTGTTTGGTGGGTTATCAATCAAGTTGTGTTGTTCCATTAATTCTTCTAGAGTATCCCTAGATGGGTCTGTGTGATATGTTCCTCCAAAATTTTTTTCTATGCTTCTTACCAAATTTAAATCTCCTCCTAGTATTATTTTCCCATCTTGCACTTCTTTTAGTGCTTCTTTTAAGGTGTCCCGTCATTGCTCTTTTTCCTTGTGATGATTTAGGGCATACATATTTATGACACTGTACTTCTCTTTTGTATTGATTTGCATTAGATCCATTTGGATCCAGTGCTGATCTTTTTTGTATTTTATTAATTCCCAAGTTCTTTTTTTCCATATTATGCATATGCCTCCTGATGCTCCTATTGCCTGCATTGCTTCCCCTTCATAATTTTTGGATTTTTTTTTATATTTTCAATTTCTTGGCTATTTGTTTTTGTCTCTTGAATCATAAGGATGTCTGGGTTTTCTTTTGCCAGAATGTCTCTTGTGGCATTTTCCTTAATGGGCGATCCCATTCCTCTACAATTCCAGGAGACCACTATCATTATTTACTTGTTGGGTGGTTCATGGATCCTTTCCCTCTTGGCTGAATTTTTTTCGTTGTTCCCTAAATTCCTTCCTAAGAAGGTTTCCATAGGTTGTTGTGTTCCTAATGCCATTTCCTTTGCTGTTGCTTCATCCCTAATTTCTTTGTTTGTCTTTCTTCCTGATTTTTTTTGGTATTCTACATTTGGGGTACTTCCTTTGACTGCTTTCTGGTTAGGATTTTGTCTACTAGGGGGGGAGGGGTATGAGTGTTTGAAACCAGAGGGGATGAGGGGGGGTTTGGGGTATGTTGTGGGGATCTGGATTTGGATCTGGATCTTGGTCTAGGGGATGGGGGGACTGAAGGATCCATAGGTTCAAAAGGGTTAGGGCTAGCAAGAAGGTTATTAAATTTTGGTTATGGAGGATGGCGGTCATAGGATGTGGAGGGTTGTGAGGAAGAGATATTTGGTTGTTTGTAGACTGTCTTCTTTCTTTTTACCTGTTCCCATTTGTTTTTGGATCTTCACTCTTTTCATTTTCATTTTCTTTTTTTTTTGTACATCTATTACAAAATGATCGTATTCATGACATACCTCGCATTTGAAGGGGATTTGTTCATAATCCAGCTGTTGTATGTGCGTCCACTAGTCCACTTTGATTTTGATGGCTTCTGGTAGCCCTTTCCCAAGATCCACTTCTACACATATTCTGGTGCATGCGTGCATATTTTCCTTTTTCTCACACCTGTCTATATATTTCCCAACTACATTTCATATTTCTTTTAATTGAATCGTCCCCCCAGCAGTGAAGGGGAAGGTGTGGCAGTCTGACCCAAACAGGGACAACATTGGGAACATCCATTTCTACATCGAAATCCAGCATCCATCTGTTTAGATACAAACCCTTAGTATCCATAAAATAAGGTCCATTCCTAAATATCAGATCCCGATCCTCCTTGGTTTCAAAGTGGAAGGTGAAGTAACCTCTTCCACAAAAACTGATTGAGATTTTCCCATCTATTGACGTAGTCCAGTTCCTTCCTACCCATTTTTGCACAGTTTTGGGTGATGGCCATAACCCAGTGAATTGCCCCACTAATCCATGCTCTGCCAGAGAAAGTGCTGCTCTGTGGGGAAGGGCAGGAGGGAGTGAGATTTCAGGAATATCTTCCAGTCGTTTAACAAACTTGGTGACTGATGGTCTGTTCTTTGTCAGGCCCATTGTAGAAATGAGAGAGGCAAAAGCTTTTGTTGTTCCTTCATTTTCTTGCTGTTGATCTGAAGGAAGCTCTCCATCCTCTAATGCATCCATGGAGCTCAAGCCCCAGTAGCAGGAGGCCACTAGGGGTAGCTGTGTGCAGCTGTGTACTTCTTGCTACGATCATTGGCTAGGGTGCACAGCTCCTTCAGCAAGCGCACTCTCTATTTTTTTTTTTGGCAATGAAAAACTATGAACTATAATACTTATAATATGAAGATTGAATTAATTGTAATCCTCCTCCAAACTAAGAACATAATTGAAGAATTGTTATGGTTGTATCCTTAGAGAAAGAGAATTGAACAAGGTTTTTGTATGCTTCAAATATTTGACTAAAGTGTGTTCCTGATTGATCACCATTATTTTATTGATTACTTCAATATGAATGATAAAAATATTAGATATATTTCATGGTAAGATGAAAGAGATTTTTTTTTATTGTCATATTTTTTATAATTTGAGAAAATTGTGTTATATGGAAAAGGGTATTTGTCAGGGACCTCATCCGTTTGGGGTTATTCACTTGCGAGGTCAATAATATTGTATTCATATATGTATTTTATTAATGAAGTGAATTCAATGCTTATCCTACAATTCAATTGTTCTAACAGTGATATTAGAGCATGTGTATTCTTGCCTTGCTTTATTGTTTAAACTATTAGTTTCATGGCCTTAAATTGGGCACTCTCACCAATATCATCCCCTTTTTCTATCATCCATACCAGTTGATCCATAAACTACCCGTGGATATTCTACTAGATAGTTTGTCACCACATATATACTAAAATATATTAGAAAAATTGAAATCTACACTATGGGGGTTAATTTCTTAGATCTTTAGATTTGTTAATTACTATTTATTTTGTATACATACAATTTATAATTATGTATATAATAAGTAAAAAATAGGAAAACCACTCATAAACTATAATAACATAACATATGACCTAAGAAACGTTTTCAGGAGAAAACCCAGTTGGAAGGTGAGACTGTTCTGTTCTTTCTTTCCATGAATAGAAATGGATGAAAGTACAAAAGAATGAGACATGTGGTTAGTGGATGTTACAATATACAAACCCTCTATGTTTTCTCTCTCTCTATCCACTCTCAACTAGTCTTTTCATCTATGAAACATAATTCCCTCCAATAGAATGGAACTCATTTTCCTCGTAGTGGTTCAGTTATAATACATCCCAATAGCCTACTAGTGGTTAAGTTTGACTCCTTCAACTTTTAACTAGAATTACAATATGGAATCTTATAGCATATTTTTCATCATGATCACATGGTTAGCCCATTTTCCATGAATAATGAGGGCTGACATGGAATTCTCTAGAATCATGGTTGTCAAAATAGGAAGGTCAACTTTTGGGTGGCATAACTTTTTCATATGATCTCTAATTGAGGTTGTTCTTGTATTGTTGGAAATATATTTATGTGTAGAATAGTGCTATGGGGCGAAGCACTTAAGAAACAAAGTTTTAACCCCAAAAAATTCCATATAATACCTCAAATTTCTTTTGGAAGGTTTTAGATCCCAATTCACCAAATTGGGACCCACTGGTAAAAATAGTCATATGAGGTGATTTCTCCACTTTTTCCACTCTAAAAGCATAAATATGGATGAAAAATAATATAATGATCCAATCAAGATCATCAATTATCTCAAACGCTTGTTCTCTACTCATGAACCCACTTGATAACTCCTTTGGCATTATTTACTTACTAGTTATCTACCCTTTGCCAAGAATTTTCACAGCATATAATGTGCTATGGGTGGTTCCTTTCTTCCCTCTCCCTCACATGCATACATCTAGAGTTTTTCCAATTGGGTTCTGTCTTCGACTATTCATCCTGATTGTTGTCAAAAATATTCTGGTAGTCATTTCTACTTCTCCTGCCTTGCATTATCCTATTCCTTATGAATTATCCTTCCATTCTTGCATGATGAAAACCCTAAACATGCATGCTCAACAAACCTTGGAACACTTGTTTTTGTCGGATTTCACTTAGTTGTGGCTTGGGAAATTCATAGCATTTTTATTTTCTATCTTTTCTGAATATGTGAAAACCCAATCACAATTTTCAGCTAGAAGGCCCTATTAGAGATTTTGAACCGCTGATTCTCAAATCACTTTACCATTTGATTGATTTTTTCCTTAAGTCGATCCACAAGGAAAAAGAAGAAGAAGAAGAAGAAGAAGAAGAAGAAGAAGAAAAGATAAATTGAACTTTGATATAGAGATATGACAGAACTAGTTTTACTTCTCAGGTCGTAGATGGTAGGACGAGGGCATTCACAATTCAATTTCCCTTCCAATGGTTTGTATTAGTCCTTGAATCTACAAAGGAGTTCTATTCAACATGGGAATCCAAGGCTATGGGAAATATAATAGGAATCTGAACATGGATTACACTGAATAGAATTTAATAAATTGGGAAACAAATAGACCTTTTCCCTACTCGACAATTTTCACAGTGGCGATTTTCACTGTGCAATTTTGATGGATGCGCAATTCTGCTTTCCTTTTCATATTTATATTTTTCCAGAAGCATGGGGACTCCACAGGATTTTCGACATTTGACAGCTTACAGAGCTGAGGGAATCACTTTTATAGTGGTAATTAGACAAATTTTGGCTGTTGGAGTTGATGAAAAGGAAATATTTGCACTACAACAAGCGTGAAGATCATGAGACTTAGATCAAAACTAGACACTTTTTATACAATGGAGAGTGTTTGAATGACACTTGAGTGCGTTCAAGGTGTGTGAATCATGTGGGAGATATTTGGCACCATAAACTAGGTGCATCTGCAAATATTTGTTGTAACATGCCAGGGCCATTTGAAAATCTTCATGCACAAAATCCCAAGCCTACATATAAACTCGGATTGGGATATCTAGAGTCAGAGCTAGAAAAACTTGAGGAAGCAAGTTGAGCTGACTATGATTATTTCATATCACATTATATTAGCAGGTTATTTTATGTTATTTCATAATCTTAATTAGCTTTGTTTAATATATCGTATAATATGATATAGTAAGGTATATTATTAATTAACTATTTATTAATATAATTTATCATTAAATTATTATTTATAATTTGTGGTTTTCTACATATTTTAGGTGAATTTTCTTTTTTCTTTTCATTTTCTATTTAGCGTTGTGTATTTATGATTTCTTTTTTCCTTCTCATTCACTCTAATGCCTTGATGATGTATCCAATTTTTAGATTCAAAACATTGACTATTTAAAAATGTTTATTATGGAGGTAACTTCAGGCAATCCCAACATTCAATATTAATCCCATAGGAATCTCGAAACTACCATTACAAACCTGTATGCATGGGTTTTCTAGGTTAAAATATGACTTTTGGAGAAGCTAAGAGTTAATATACAAAGAAGGAAATTGAACCTGACATTTCTTATTAGATGTCAAAACCATGATCTAACCCCTACCTTTGCTACAATTGTTCATTGATTATGTAGAAAATGGAACCAATAAAGCCTTTACATAGTTCATTAGGGCTATTGTTCATGGATAAATTAGGAAAACCAAGTTGTTTTATGTAATATATCCAAAAATAATTTGACTAAATATTCCAGAAATTTTCTTTAGAAAAATATATCATGAACCTCTATAATAATCTTTTTAGAATATTTTATATTTTTTCATAAATTTTCTCTTCATATTTTCTTTGGAAATTTCCATACATAAATTTCACATAAAAGTGCCATAGAATATAAAATAAATCAACCAGAGCAAAAGTTATGCAACGATAAGCTCAACTAGTTACTTTATTTATTTTAATAAGAAATTACATGCTAACGATAGCCTCTACTAAATGAAAGATATAATTTATTGGAATTCTAGCTGGTTGATGGTGATGCGAGATGTTGCCAATATACTTCCTCGATACTCTTGGAAACTACTGCAATTGGAACTTCCTTCCTTCATTAAGTGCCAATGGAGAATATGAAATGATTCCTCCTTCAAACAAGCTAGGGTGGATGTTTCACCATTGAAACAAATTTTATTGTAATATCCCTAGGGAGGATAGTCTCATCTTCAAAGAAGATCTATATTAAGGTTACCAACCCTCATACAAATGCTCAGAGTGTCACACAAATAGTTCACCAAATCATTCACACACATCCATACCCTCTATGATATCATGCTTCTCTTTTTATTATAATGGATTATCGGAATACCGTGGAAAATACCATGGGTTGTCTGAATACCATGGATCACTTTTCCTTTATTAAATAAAGTGACTTTTTTTAATATTCTCTTTTCTTAGCCATTTTTAATCAATTAATTCTCTCATAGTCTGCAATAAATTTTTAATTTTTAGCCTAGGATATTGATATGCTCTCCATTCCTAATGCCTAGAAAAGGAACATTACAATCCTCCCTTCCTGATTTATCCCAAGCAATTCCAATGTCAATATCACAATCCCATACTAGTATGGAGAATGGATCCTTACACAATTGTTGTAATATCCTGATCCTACCACACTACCATATTACAATGATGTAGGTTTGACGCAGGGCAACCTGAAACAGGGATACTCGCATGTATCAATGGTTAAGGCCCTTTTCTTAATCCTCGTGGAATAATTCATTACAATAGCCCAGCCTTGAACAATTAGTGTTATCAAAACTTTCTAACACAACCCTTAACCTTACGCAATCCTTAAGCCGCATATAAAGAAAACCCCACTTTATAGCTATGGTAATGTTGGACTTACGCATAAATCCTTCATATTTGCGTTGTTCTTATTATATATCTTTTATAATAGAAATACACCATAAACATGTGTTTTTCGCTTTTAACGCGGACCCTGCACAACTATCGAGGCATACTTTTATCGCAATCGCAATCTCCCGTGGTCCTCTTTAACACTTTCCTCCTCCGCTTCCAATATGCAATAAACACAATCGGACTTCAAGCCATATATGTTGCATTTATAACTCTATCGGGTCCGCCACAACGCATGTCATATCCCTTTTCCGCCGATACAACACTGCTATGTTTTGCGATGCGATATTTTAAATCCCCGTCGTTGATCCTCTTCACAAATCCAACGGTCCTCGCTCTATCGCTTGATCGCAATCAAGCATCGATTAAGGTCAGGGTTATTCATGCCTCTGTTGTCATCCAATTCGATACTTATCTCCTTCGTTAATCTTCCGCCATTAGATCAACGGCTAGTGTCTTCTCCGAACAAACACAACTTGCCCGATAGTTCCCCACCGTAGATCTGCACTTAGTGGATCAGACGGTCTACAAAGATTTCGGGTGAGATACAAGCACGGAGAATACCCACTCGAAATGAGTGGTTTTCTCTCTCCACCCGACTGCTACGTGTCGAACGATAAGTGGAATCAGGTGAACTCCACTAAAAACCACTTACCATTTTTACTCTACCCGAAATTTCGCTTGTAATTTTAAATCCGCCCTTCGTCTTGATTTACACCCGAACTTGTTCAAGTTTTCTATGGTTTTGGGTTTTCTTCAGGGTTTCAGGTTCCTCAATGGTTCTAGCCTTCCACTATTTTGCCGTGCAACTCTTCTCTCCTGAACTGAAACTCTGTGATTCTTTAATCACGAATACTTCAAACATTTCTTTGGTTCTTCCTTCTAATGGATTCAATGATCCATCATGATCCTCTGCCCCGTTTCCATTCTTTCCTCTCTGTTTATTCACTCTCCTCTTTGTGTTCACTTAATTCGCCTGCACATATAAATATGTTGTACAGAAAACCTGACTCACATTACATTCAACATTCAATCACTCGAAACACACATTTATACTGGTTTGAATTAATCTCTGCATATAACAAATAAACAAAGGATTACATATCGATACTCTGTTTCTTTCTCTAGCCTGCTCTTCTAATATCAATGGCCTCTTTTATACTTTGCCCGTAGGCTTACAAACACATTCTAATCTGGCTAAAAAAAGAAGAACCCCTCCCTCTCTCTCTCTCCTTTCTTTTCAATACATTGTTAGCAGTTTCTTTTACAGTTGAGGAACTTTTCCTCATTTATTTTTCGGTTGCTCAACAGTTTCTTCAAACAGTTCTGAACTAATCCTAACTTAATCTGTTTGCCTAATTTAAGAACTAACAATGGCTGAGTGAGCCTTAATTTTAAATGAAACAAAATAAAATAGAAACAAAAATATTTCCCAGCTGTCACCTCTTCATTCGGATGCTCCTGCATTAAGCTCCCGTGGTAAATTAAATTCATGGCTCCTATCCATGAGCTCTTCAATAGAGTACGCGGTGCTTTGAATCTAGCGAGCATCTAACCAAGAACTATCTTCAATAGGGTGACCCTTCCACTTGACTAGGTACTGCAAATATTCCTTCCTTCGAGTCCGTCTGGCCACCTGGGTATCTAGGATCTGTTCCATCTCTAGAGGCTTTGCTGGGGGCATTTGTTTAATCGACGAATCATTCTCTTTTTGGGTGTCCTGTGTTCGTCTTTCCGAACTATCTTCATCATCTACCACAATGTAGGGATAGAGATATGTCACATTGAAAATGGGTGAAATTCCAATACTTGGGGGTAACTGCACTCTCCTTGCATAGGTGAAATTCCAATCATAGGTATTGGAATTTCACCCATGGAAACCTCTCCTTGAATAGGTGTGCTAATACCATGTCTCCTACGTTGAATTGTACCTCCCGCCTTTTCAAATCTGCCTTTTGCTTGTATCTTTGGCTGTTGTTCTGTAATTTTAATTTCACCTATTCATGAAGATCGCTGATTGCCTTTGCGAAATCTTCACCATTAACACTCCTATGTTCCAACTATCCAAATCCTGTAACTCATGTACTCCATGTGGGTGCATTTCATATAGAATCTGGAAAGGACTACTGCCCGTTCTTTGGTTGGGCGAATCGTTATAAGAAAATTCTGCTTGTGCAAGCACATGATCCCACTGTCAAGAATTTTCTCCAACAAAACTCCTCAATAAATTTCCCAGACTTTAGTTCACCACTTCGATTTGACCATCAGTCTACGGATGATAAGCTGAGCTGAAGTTTAGTTTGGTGTCTAATTTTTTCCATAAGGTTCGCCAAAAATGTCCTATAAATTTAACGTCTCGATCCAAAACAATAGACTTTGGCAAGCCATGTAATTTGACTATCTCGGTAAAGAACAAATGAGCTACATGTGTGGCGTCACTGGTTTTCCTGCATGGAATGAAATTTTCCATTTTGGTGAAACGATCCACCACCACCATGATGGAATCGAATCCCCGTTGTGTCTTTGGCAGACCTAAGACAAAGTCTAAACTAACCGAGTCCCATGGTCTGTTCAGAATCGGTAAGGGCGTATACAACCCTGTGTTTTGGTTGTGTCCCTTTGCAAGCTGACACACTTTGCACCTAGTTACAAACCTTTGTACATCTCTGCGCATCTTCGGCCAATAGTAAAAGTGTCTCAATTGATCCAAGGTCTTGTTTATGCCAAAATGCCCAGCTAAACCTCCATTATGCTTTTCCTGGATTAATTTCTCTCTCATAGAACATTCTGGAATACACAACTGCCCTCCTTTGAACATCTATCCTTCCTGCATATTATAGTCCAGCCATGAACTGTTATCTCTCAACAATGGATTTAGGCAAGCTTCATAAGCTTCCTTAAAATTTTCATCTGCTTCATACAAGTCTTTAATATGTTCAAATCCTAGTACTTGTATTGTACTTTCCTATAGGATCAAATTCCTTTTGCTTAACGCATCTGCCACTTTGTTGGCCTGACCCCTGATGTGTTTCAACACAAACGTAAAACTCTGCAACTACTCCACCCACTTCACATGTTTATGGTTCAGCTTATGCTACTACATAATATACTGCAACACAGAATTGTCCGAAAATAAGACAGATTCATTGGCCAACAGATAGTGTCTCCAATGCTTTAGCGCTTGAACCACTGCATAAAATTCCTTGTCATAAGACGTGTATTTCTGCCTACTTTCATTTAGTTTCTCACTGAAATAGGCTACTGGCTTGTCCTCTTGACTGAGTACTGCACCAATGGCTATCCCACTGGCATCACAACGAACTTGGAAAAGTTTGTTAAAATCTGGTAACCTCAAAATTGGTTTTTCGGTAATTTTCCTTTTGAGCAGCTGAAAACTCTTCTCTACCATTTATGTCCAATGGAAAGGCTGATTTGTTTTCTTAATGGTGTCTAGCATGGGTGCACAAATCCCACTGAATTTTTTAATAAATTTCCGATAAAAACTCTCCAATCCATGGAAAATCTGTACCTCAAACAAACTTTCAGGAGACGGCCAGCTAACTATGGCTGCAACCTTTTCCGGATCCATTTTTAGTTCATTCTCAGAAATCACAAATCCCAAATAAATTAACTCTTTCTTGAAAAAAGAAAATTTCTTCAAATTTATCAGTAATTTATTTTGCTGCAATTTTTCCAATACATACCTCACGTGTCGAAAATGTTCTTCCTTCGTCTTGCTGAATATAAGTATATCATCCAAATATACAATTACAAATTTACTAATGAATTCCTTCAACATCTCGTTCATCAACCGCATGAACATGCTAGGGGCATTGCTTAACCCAAATGGCATAACCAACCATTCGTACAAGCCTTCATTAGTCTTGAAAGTTGTCTTCCACTCGTCACCTTCTCGAATTCTAATTTGGTGGTAGCCGCTTTTCAGGTCTATCTTTGAAAAGTACGCTGCTCCACTCAAATAATCCATCATATCATCCATCTAAGGTAAAGGGAATCTGTACCTGATGGTGACATTGTTAATGGCCTGGGAGTCCGTGCACATTCTCCACTCACCTCCTTTCTTGGGAGCTAAAACAGTCGGAACTGCACAAGGGCTTAAACTCTCCTGAATCAGTCCTTTGCCCAACAACTCTTGTACCTACTTCTAGATTTCTTCATTATCCTTTCGACTCATCCAGTAGGTAGCCTTTTTTGACAAACTGGCTCCTGGAATAAAATCAATATGGTGACTAATGCTCCTCTTCGGTGGTAATTTGTCCGGTAGATCGTCTACCACAATATCACTAAATTCTTGCAGCATGTTTTGTATCTCTTCAGGTAAGTCAGTGACTTTAGTATGGATCAATATTCATTTTGCCATTTTGGCCTTCGCATAACTACATACTTCACCTCATCATCCTCCATTTGTCATAGAAACTCCTTTCCGCCTAACAATAGTGCCTTTGTTCCACTGGTTTCTGCAGCATCCTCTTCCTTCATGGGCACTAGGGTATGCTTAATCCCATCTTTAACAAAATTGTAACAATTTGTTTCCCCATCATGGATGACCTTCCTATCATACTGCCATGGTCTGCCTAACAGAATATGGCACACGTCCATAGGCATGATATCACAAGTCACCTTGTCCTTGTATTTTCCAATATGATACTCTACTTCACACTGCTCATCGACCAACAATTGGTGACCTTTCTGCAACCAAGAAACCCTATATGGAGTTGGGTGCTTCAACTACTTCAAACCCAAATTTTCCACCATTTCAATAGCTACCATATTATCAGTACTTCCACTATCTATAATCAATTTGTGGCATTTCCCATGCAACTTGCATACAGTCCGGAACAATGCTTTCCTCCATGTCTGATTAGCTACTTCTTTAACTGATTTTAATAATACCTTGTTCAACACCAAGGCTTCCCCAGTTTCTGGTATATTCTCCAACTCTTGTGGTGGTGCCTCCGCTTCATCAGGCTAAGCAACATATGCTCCCCTCTTCCCAGTTTGTTCATTTTCAAGACATTCAAAGGACCTGTGTCCCCACTTGTGACACTTGTAACATTGATAGGCATCTCCTCTGCCTCTGCCATTACCTCTTCCTCGCTAGTATGACCTTCCTCCTCTAGTGTTACCTTCCCTTTCACTCTGTCCCAAAGTCTTCAAACTACTACCCTCTTCATTGTTGTTGGAAGTTCTACCTCTGCCAAAGGTCTGTCCTCGCCCTCTACCAGAACCATGTCCTCTTCTGGCATTCTGTTTCCTAGCAATATTTTCCTCTGCCTTCAAAGCACTCTGATAAGCTTCCTCCATGGTCGTAGGGGAAAGAATGCTAATCTCGTCTAGGATCTCCATTCGTAGACCATTTACAAACCTTGTTGTTTTCTCAAGGGTACCCTCTACATAACCAGCTCTCAGGTTAATTTAATAAAATTCTTCAGTATATTCCTTCACAGTCGTCATTCTCTGCTTCAGGTTTCGTACTTGTCTATAAATGGTAATTTGATAATCTTTAGGCAAAAACTTGCTCTTCATTTTAGCAACCATCCTGTCCCATTTTTTAATCAATGGTTTGTTTAATCTCCTCCTTTATGCCTGTACACTGTTCCACCATAATGTTGCATGTCCCTACAATTTGGTGATAGCAAACCTGACCCTCTTATTCTCGCTGATTTCTTCATACTCAAAATATTTATCTAATTCACTTATCTAGTCTAACAAGACCTCTGCAGACAAATTGCCATCATAATTAGAGAGCTCTGGTCTTGGCTTGCTACTAGCCAACAAAACTGACCTCAATAGCTTAATTTCCTGTCCTTCGTCATCTGACCCATCTGTCGTGGCTATGTTTTCCTCCTCGCTGTCATCCCCACCTTCCGGATCTCTACGCCTTCCTACTTCCACCGCTGCCAAACGTGCAGTTAAATTTCTAATCTCTTCTCGCAACCCTTCATCTGCTACTCTCTTGATGGCTCTTCCTCGACCCCTTCTTCCTACCTCCATCTTTATTGAGAGAAAGGAACAACCTCCTCTGATACCAAAATTGACGCAGGGCAACCTTAAACAGGGCTACTCATGTGTATCAATGGTTAAGGCCCTTTTCTTAATCCCTGTGGAATAATTCATTACAATAGCCCAGCCTTGAACATTTACTGTTATTGGAACTTTCTAACACAACCCTTAACCTTACACAATCCTTAAGCTGCATATAAGACAAACCCCACTTTATAGCTATGGTAATGTTGGACTTACACATAAATCCTTCATATTTGCTCTGTTCTTATTATATATCTTTTATAATAGAAATACGCCATAAACATGCGCTTTCCACTTTTAACGCGGACTCTGCACAACTATCGAGGCATACTTTTATCACAATCGCAATCTCCCACAGTCCTCTTTAATGCTTTCCTCCTCTGCTTTCGATATGCGATAAACGTAATCAGACTTCAAGCCATATACGCTGCGTTTATAACTCCAACGGGTCCGCCACAATGCATGTTGTATCCCTTTTATGCCGATACAACACTGCTATGTTTTACGATGCGATATTTTTGGGTGAGATACAATCACGGAGAGTACCCTCCCGAAATGAGTGGTTTTCTCTCTCCACCCGACTGCTACGTGTCAAACGATAAGTGGAATCGGGTGAGCTCCACTAAAAACCACTTACCATTTTTACTCCACCTGAAATTCCACTTGTAATTTTAAATCTGCCCTTCGTCTTGATTTATGCTCGAACTTGTTCAAGTTTTTTATGGTTTTGGGTTTTCTTTGGGGTTTCGGGTTCCTCAATGGTTCTGGCCTTCCACTATTCTGTCATGCAACTCTTCTCTCTTGAACTTAAACTCTATGATTCTTTAATCACGAATACTTCAAACATTTCTTTGGTTCTTCCTTCAAATGGATTCAATGATCCATCATGATCCTCTGCCTCATTTCCGTTCTTTCCTCTCTGTGTATCCACTCTCCTCTTTGTGTTCACCGAATTCGCCTGCACATATATATATTGTACAGAAACCCTGAGTCACATTACATTCAACATTTAATCACTCGAAACACACATTTATACTGATTTGAATTAATCTCTGCATATAACAAATAAACAAAGGATTACATATCGATACTCTATTTCTCTCTCCGGCTTGCTCTTCTAATATCAATGGCCTCTTTTCTACTTTGCCCGTAGGCTTACAAACACATTCTAATATGGCTAAAAAAAGAAGAACCCCTCCCTCTCTCTCTCTCCTTTCTTTTCAATACATTGTTAGCAGTTTCTTTTACAGTTGAGGAACTGTTCCTCAGTTATTTTTCGGTTGCTCAACAGTTTCTTCAAACAGTTCGGAACTAATCCTAACTTAATCTGTTTGCCTAATTTAAGAACTAACAATGGCTGAGTGAGCCTTAATTTTAAATGAAACAAAATAAAACAGAAACAAAAATATTTCCCAGTTGTCGCCTCTTCATTCGGGTGCTCCTGCATCAAGGTTATTCTCCCAGTTGTTCCTTCCTACTCAGTCAAGCCCTTACACGTGATGAGTTGATCCACCTAGATCCCACTATCATATGGGGTGGTCAAGCCCTGCCATAACATGGTATGACCCACCTGGACCCCACTATCAAATAGGGACCTTATCATTCCCAACATCCCAAGTTTTCTACTATGTTGTACCCCTGGCTAAAGGTGTCACCCACTCAGTTGGATACCAATTCATGACCTCCCTTCAATCCAACTATTAGGGACCTATGTCATAGTAGGTTTGAATTGCAACCATAACACCTTTGGATTCTGTGATTTCCCAGAGAGTGTCTCTCCCACTGAGCAGCAACAATCCTTGAAAAATACCACCATGTTGACATTGTACCTCTTTGACTATAATTGGGAAGTTGATATGCCAAAATTCTATCGCTTGATCCTTCATTGTGATATAATATCCATCATGCTCAAACAATCTGCAAGCTTGTATTCCTACTTCCTTGTACCATCCATCCATCCCATGCTTATGTGTCATCATTTTCTCTCTATGGGGGTTAAGCAATAATGTGCAAGGTTGCTCATTACTCTCACTTTTACCCCCCTGCAATGTGCTGCAATTCTTTCTTATGTACTTCTTAAGAGAGTTGATGCATGTCTAACCTCTTGTTCTTATTAAATACAACTCAAGAGCGTGTTTCCTTTGTTTTCCTATCAAGGGTTTTAACTACTCCTCAATATTAAGAATCTTTATAGCTTCACAACACTCCTAATCCTCCATTTCTAAAGCTCACTATCCTTATTTATATTGCTCCCTTTATCCTCCTAAGTTTCTCCTTCATTGCTAAGAGGTCTTCTGCAATATTATTAATCTTTCCTTGAATGTGCTCCCAGTGACCATCATTTGGAAGCCCTATAAAGATTAGAAGCTCTCATACCACTTTATTTACTTGAATTTAACCAATGGTTGGTCCATAATATGAATTCCCAACCATTTCACCAACCTCTATTATTGGAGCCTTTGATTAGTTCTTTGCAAGAGATGATTCATGATCCTTCTATTGCAAAGTATATCTCTCCTCAATCCCTTTCAAATCCATAGATTCTTTGTTCCCATTAAGCTTACCTGTCAAATCTTCAGTGTTAATGCTAATTTCATCCTCCTGAGTTATCATATGTAGATGATGAGGAATTTTCTTCACTAACTCGCTATTTTTTTACTAGTTCCTCATTAATTGAAATGTTCTCTTCTTGTGGTATGGAATTGTCTTCACGCTCTAGAGTTCCACCTGCTCCTTTGTCTTTAGCACCATTTGACTGCAAAAAATCCTTTCCTTTACCAATTCCAACCTAGTGACCGGTTGTACTCCTTTCATGTTGTGATGAACCATTTTTCATCCTTCACTTTTGGTTCTTACCCATGTTGGCATATCGTGTGGCCTGCAACCCCATTAAATTTAGCTCTCTTTAAATTAACTACCTTTTAAACCATTTAAGGTTAAGCTTAACCAACCTTTCTAAGAATTCACGAGCGACAAGTGAAAAAACCTACTCTTTCCTTGAAATATCCAACAATTTTGATTGTAGCTAATCGCAAATGGCATCATCATCACCAAAACTTAAACACAAAAACTTTGCTTGATGGTTTTTACAATGTGCAAATGATGTTCTTTGATGTTGGTGAAGAAACAATGAAATATTTGAACACTAAAATTAGTACATTCTAGATTGAGCATAATGACACAAATTCTAGTTCTTCCCACCATATCCAAGATCTTGAGTTTCTTACCAAAGGTAAGGTCCTCGATATCTTCCGTTCCTTGGAAACTTTCCACAATCAGCTGTAAACCCCTTCTTAGAATGTTGGCGTTGTAAGGGGGAACTTGACCAGTTATCCTTATGATCTCGCAAAGGCAAGAATCAACTGCAAGTCTTGCCTCCTGTTGTAGCTGCTACAACCCCCCTACAAAATGTTTCCTATGCCTTGATTTTGGAGCCTACCTTCTATTCATAAGAGATTATTTTTCACGTTCATCAAGTATTCCACTTGTTATTTGCTGTTGATTTAACTTTTCTTTTCATGCAGTGCTTGTGATGACTTGATTAGGTTGTCTTGATGATGACTAAGTCTTGTCGACAACAATTAAACAACTTCTAAACACAATCCAAACCCTGCCTTGATCTTGCACCAACTGGCGGTCTTCCATCTAGGAATTGTGCAATACATTACCACTAGAGACTGTGATATGCCTTGAGGATCAAAACTACACAATCCCAAAAGATAGGCAGTCACTGAGCATGCAAACTGTGATATCTCTCTCTCAGAGTCAAGACTGTGTAATCCATTGAGTTAGTGAATGACGCAATCCCTTATTGATGGGAATTTCACAGTTCCTTCCTCTAGTGTGATTGTGTAGTTTCTTGAAGTAATCTAATTCTTATCCCTGGAAAATATAGAGTGCAAAAATCATTGTTTGATAAGTGGCACACAGTTTCTATTTTTTATCTTAAGACAAGTGTTGCTTCCTCCTTGATTTTATGCATGCACATCATAAACCCTAACCTAACCACATGGGGGCTGGATCTATATAATAGGTGAACTTAGAGCTCATTTTCACACTCGAAATTGGAGCTCTAGCCTCCCCCATGAGATCAAGGAGCTTTCGACTTGGTTTGTAGCATATTTCCGGGTAAGATTTTCACGTGTCACTTTTTGTTTCTTTTTTTGTTTCTTTTGTCGCTTTTTCTTCTATGAGTTTTATTTTTCCCATTTATTTTCATGGTAGCTGGAATTTATATTATTATTAGCTTGTACAAGTATTGTTTCGGTCCGTCGTTTAGGTTTTATAAGTGTCACATCGCCTTCTTTCTTTTTTCCTACCAACAGTTGTTGTTACTGGGTCATTTTGTACATGCATGTTTCTCCTGTTGCATGATATTTTCTAGCCCATGTTATTGACTAATCTAACTTATCTTAATGTTGATATACACCTTTTTCGGCCCCAGAATCATACCTTGAAATTTTTCTATCTCTTTCCTGGTCAGAACTGTGCAATTCTTGAGCAGTTGTTGCCTCTCCAACTATGCAATTTGCATTTGCAAGGCTCAAGTCCATTCCTTGGCCTATGAGATTGCATAGTGCATAGTCACTAGCTTGCCCAACTGTGCATTTCACAGTCCCAAGCCTCAGTCCTTAGCCTTGACTTCTGAGATTGCGCAATGCGCAGTCTCTTCTCTCTCCTGCCCAACTAAGACTGCACATTGCACAATCTCAAGCCTCAAGTTTCTTCCTTGCTTGGTGACGCTACACAATGCACAGTTCAAGAGCCCAGTATGCCTCCCAAATCCCGAAAACTATTCTTCTCATTAGTTAGTATTTTGTTTCTTTAACTTTTCTTAATGAATTGATCTACTTGATCTAATCTGTTTTCACTATGAGAGCCTCTTTTGGTTATAGGTATTGCAAGTTTTGATCTCATCTATCTTTCATTAGTTTCCATCATCATGCCTTCCAAGAGATTAGCCTCAAAAGAAACAATAGAGAGTAGTACTGATTAAGTGGTTGAGAGAACTCCAGTTACCATGCCTATCCTATCTGATACTCAACTATTCGTTGAAAAAGACTCAGATATTACATGGCATACAGTAAAATATGCATTCACAACTATTGAATTCAAATCATATTTGTAGGGAAGATAGGTGTACATGAACATCCATTGGTTATGTTTTCATAGATTTGGTTGCAAGTTCCCAATCCGACCTTGTGAATATGTCATCAAGTGGATCCTGCCACACTTGGATACTAAGAGAATGACCCTCAGTAGTGTCAGTGGACAACAAATTGCTTCATATTTGGCCCATGATATTCACTTGATGTATCACTTTCCTAAGCCAGAGGCATATATGGATTCACATTTTTATGCAGTCACCAACTATTTGAACACCAACGATGTTATCAAAATATGGGTGAAATATTTGGCTAAGTTCTTCCAGACACCGAGTAATACTTACAAGACTAGATCTTTTAGAAAGGTGTTCCGGTACCCAATTGTGTTATGCTGCCAGACATATGGACAAAAGAGTACTGAAACCTTCCCTAGAGGTTGGGTTTACATGTTGCATCAGATTGTCAATGAGGGGAAGATATTCAAATGGTTGGATATTTTGGCTCAACATTTTAGGGTTAATGTGACCAATGAAACGAATCCACCTAAGGGAAAGAAATCTAGATTCTATATGTCTACATATCTATTAGATGGTATATGTGCTCAAAATGCTTTTCCTAGAATGAGCTAGACTTGGACACCCAAAGAGCCTACTATTCATATCTATTGCAAATTTATTGCAGAGTGTAGTTAGAAAGGAGTCATGGAAAAGTTGGTTGACCACTTCCTCAAAGTATTGCACCAAATGAGTTTTGAGGAGGAACCACCTTGCATGTCCTATGAGGCTATAAAATCAATAGAGAAACTTGTCGATTAATTTGTCTCACCAGAAGACACTTACCTCAGGGTGTTCGACTAAAAGAAGTCATCACATTTGTTACTAAGGTATGGCATAAATAAGTTGGTCCTGCATAAATAAGTTGCATATCATTTTTCCATAGGCTTATCAACAACATTGAAAAAGAAAAAGAAAGCACCCTATCCTAGTCTTCCTTTGCAGGTGGGATCCTATGAAATAAAGAACCTAAAGTTAGCAGAAGATTAAGGTAAAGAGTTGGAGAAATTTAAGTTTCATAGGATGGAGTATTATTCGTATGATCCTAAAAGCATTTTCAAGTAGCATTGTTCCAAGTTACATTTGAATGTCTTGTCTTGTGGGACCTACTCTAGACTAGAGGAGGAGAATATCAATAATTGCTATAATGCCTCTAGCTCCCACACACCATGCATCTAGAAAGGTCCTTCTCATGTGACTCCAAAACAAGATACTACTCCAGAAGAAAGGCAACCATAAAAGCACAACCAAGTGAGCATAAGAATAAAAGGAAGGTTGCTCACTATCTAGCAGAGGAGAAAAGCCTCAAGTTTAAAGTGATCCATCTATTCTGAAAGTAGCTATGGTAGCTGAGAGGAAGAAGAAGCAAAGGCGAGATGAGTAGAAGAGACAGGAAGATGAGAAAAGACAAAAGGAAGAACAAAAAAGAGAGAACATGAAGAAACGCAGATGCAAGAAGAGGAAATAAGAAGAAGGAGGGAGAAGAAGAAAGGTTGAAGAAAGAAGAAGAAGAAGGACATAATCAACTACAGGAAGAAGAAAGTAAACAACAGTAGGATCAACAAATTTCCCAAGAGATTGAAGAGTTAATAGTTATTCAAGACATGGAGGTAGAGCAAGAGCAAAAATTCAAGATATTGATCTTATGCATAGTACAATACAAATCATCATTCAGTCTCCACCTCCTCCTACAGATGGGAAAGCTCCAGGTGATGAAGAGGAAATTTCTCCTCTAGATGATAGTCCAATCATGGATATTTGTAGCTTAACTTTCAATGAGATTCAGAGAAAATTGTGCAAGTAAGAAAGAAGCATTTCCCCGATGACCTCACACATCCTTCTTTCATCAATACAAAATGGATAATTGTCATAGACACCAGAAAGAATCTTGAAACTATTGTCGTAACTAACTTTGCCTTTGCAGGAGCTTCAAAGGAAAATTTATAGTATCTCATGACAGAAAATAAACAAATGGCAAAGAACTTGGAAGCCACAAGACAACAAATAGAACAACTCCAGGCAGAAACTAAAAAGTTGGCTCCCACGCGTGTATTTGAAAGAGCTTCAGGAAAGCATATTTGGTCAAGTGAAAGCATTGGGAGACACTATGATGAACCTTTATGAGGAGTTGGCCATTGTGCATAAAAAAATTTCCCCTTGCATGATATGCAAAAGAAATCACGGGAGAATGTAAAATATATAAATGCCATTCATGCAGTTAACACTAGAGTTCATGAATGGGGGATGAAGTATAGAGGTGCATAATCGAAGTTGGTTAAGGAAGGAGAAAACAATCTGAGTTGGAGAAAGATGAAGTAAGAATGCTCATACAAAGCAATAAACAACTCAACACTTTCATAGCCAAAATCTTGTCTTCTTATGCATGGTTGTAGAATAGTGTGGATTCCCTGGTGAAATCTCATAAGATCCCTTTAGTTGGGACATTCACAAAAGAAAAGGGAAGAAATGTGGTATGGAAGGAAGTTTTTGAGTACTTGAACCAGCTGAAGTAGATTTCTACCAAAGAGGACTTGGAGATCAATAGACACACCATGCAAGAAATATATTGGTGGCCCTGCTAAGATCAATACTATGTTGTTCTTATTAAATAAGGAGACACAAACTAGTTCCAAAATTGTCTACCCAGATGCGATGGAAGCTAGTGTCCTCTTTTAGCCTAATATTGTTGCAAAGTTTGAGGAAACCATCACACAGTAAAAAAAGATGGCATCACTATGTGACTAAAGATCTACAAATTGAAGTTGATGAGCTAGAGTTTCCTCAAAATCAAGCTTGATATGTTTAGTTTGTCTTATTACACTTGTCTTATTAGGCTCTACCCATTTTTGTCTCATATGGGTTTTTGTAATATTGTATTTGACATCAATATGTAAGTGGAATTCCAAGTGTCAATTGTGGAATATTAAAGGTCATTAGTTATTAAAATACAAAGGATGTCAAAGAGTCACGAGGGCATCTCAAAGGTCACAAAGGCAGATGAAGATTCATCTCATATGTTATAAATACACCTTTATAACTCAAGAAAAGGGCTTGGAACTAAAGGCTTGGAAGCTTTGTTTTGAAACCTCAGATTCTCTAGTTTAGCATAGAAGGAATATCATTCTTTGGAGAAGCAAGTTTTGGCTTCATGTTCCACTATTGGGGTGAGTGTCTTGTCAATTATAAATGTATGTCTGGAACTTTCACTCTTTAATAAAATCTCAAAGTTGGCACGTCTTCATGCATATGTCGTGGATGTCCTAAGACTATTCTTCTTATATTTGTGATATGTGTTGTTTCATTTACGCTAATGCTCATGAAATAATGTGTTTGCTTTAGTATGAATCTTGTTGAATGTGTGTTATTATGTTATTATGATTGTTTTTACCTTGTGAACTATTTTGCAGGTCAAGTAATGATTCTCTTTTGTGGTTTGTGTGTCTCTTTTAAGATAAGTACAATTACATGCTTCTAAGGGGCTCACTCATTTCCCCTCTAGTTTGATGAAACCTTTCATGCATTACATTTAATACTACACAATGTTCATGCACATTCTTTCATGAAAGCCATTCATATCTCATTCTATGTATTTATCGCAGCTAAGGCACACCTTTGAAACCACCACTTTGGAAACCGATAATTTTCCAATTGGGGCTCCTACTCCAAATGATGTGGGATGTAATTGGGACTTCACATTGGGGGGACCCCCTCCCATGTTGGTGGCTTCCAGCATCATCAACAAGTTTTTGGCACTAGAAGGAGGGTTGAATGACAAGCTAAGCCTGTGAAGTCTGTTTGAAAATTTCTCATCTCAATATGGCTTCTTCCCAAATATTAACACAAACACGTTTTTCCACAGTTGCAAATCTAAAAGTGCCCTTGGGGACTTATTCACGACTTGTTGAATCTTAAATTTGACAACGAGGGTGGACAACCATTCTTGAGCACACCTCTTGTTGTCTTGAATTTTGCACTCATCATGAAATTAATTGTGAGGATATTGGTTGTACCTTGTTCATCCTTACATTTGAAGAACACATTAAACAATGGTGTTATACATCATCAACCACCTCTATTCATTCTTTCAAACATCTTGTCAAGGAGCTTCATCACACCTTCAACATGTATGATTATGAAAGTGTTTATGATAAAATCATTCATCTTAGAAAAGAACCTGATGAATTTCTTGAAGATTTTCATGATTGTTTCATTCACTTCTATTATGAATTTTTTGAAGATGACATAGATTGCAATTTTATGAAAGAGAAATTTGAGTCTCTTGTTCATATTTCTTTGAATCCATATGAATATAAATATTTTGAAATTCTCCCAACATTTCTTGTTTATGGAGCTCTCAAATATGCAAAAGAATAATTTGTTTTTCCATGTGACTTTTCATCTTCTTGCGATTAAACAAATCCATGCACACAAGTTGTGGTTGGAGAACATGGAAACAAATTTGCTGATCTAACACCATCTTCTACATCCTCTCCTATTCAATATTTGAACTTAGTTCCAATTTTTAATCTGATCTAATCAGTGACATTATTTCTTCTCATTCTCTATCATTTATTTCTCCTAATCCTCCCGATCTTGAGCTATTACATCAACCTGTTATAACTATTTCTTATTATTCTCAAGAGGATCAATTTCAAGATGGAGTCAACAGAGACCAAGGATATTGCAATATCTTTCATAATAATTATGTGTGGGATTCTGATGTTGAACAAGATTCTGTGATGAAAGATGACCTTTCAAATTCTTCCTCACCTTCCACCCATTATCCTGGCCTATTCAATGAGCCTATCACACCTGTCACATCTTTCAATGAGTCAATTTTCCAAAACATTAATTCCGGTTGCATTCGGGAGTGGTAGAATGTTGATTCAAATCAAAAGAAAATGAGGAATAACTCACTCATTACAATCTATCTCATTCCTCATTTTTCGCAAGTGAAGAAACATAAAATGTAGCTTCATGTTTCTAATCAGTCCATCTCTTTGATTCATTAGATCACGAGGATTCTCTTCTCTTGAAAAATAAATAATTTTTTTATCATGGTTGTCTTCATATATTCATCGATTCATCCAGTAATGACTCTTTGTCTTTAGCTATTGATTATTCCAAGCCACTAGTTTTCGGTGACCTATCTTTAGATATATTGGAACCATGTCAAGATGTAGAGGCACTTCAACCTACGTTGATAGTTGTGTCTAGATCTCGCAATCTTGATGGTTGTTCCAAGTATGATCAGATTGATACTTTTCCTCAGAATAATTCTCATTATTTGATTTCAAAAGTTGAAAATGAACTTATCTTTCAGTCTCATGATCCTTCACCTATTTACCGCGATTCTATTTCTCAATGGTTGGAGGAATCATACTTGGCAAGCCCTTTTGGAAAACACAAGTTCTTGTATTTCTTCATGTTTTCCAAGATTGAAAGTCAGAATGGATACTTTGATATGAGAGTCTATCACGATGTTTATAAACATCATGATGCATCAACAAAATGTTTAGAACATGCTTTCTTATTATACTTTTTTTCTTGCGTTTTCTGTCTTTGAATTTTGGAACATGTTGTGGTTTATCTTTCTTGTCATGATTTATTCTTGATAATCTTTGTTTGCATTAGTTTCCTTGCTAGTATAGGTCAACTAATGCTTCGTTGGTTGCACTAAAAATTTTAGTTTATGTAAGCCGAGAATATCTTTTGTTAGTTTAGGAGTAGGGTTAGCTTAGTTAAGGTGTTTTTCTTTTGTCTTTGTTTTGTCCTTCCCTTTATTTTGGTCCCATCATAATATGCCTTGTATGAGATCATGTTCTACTTTTGAAATGAGCATGGCAAAGCACTAGAGGACATTGTACATCTATCAATGCTTGGATTTCTATCTATTCCTTTTCTTTTCACAAGCCTTGTATCTTTTCATCTATGATGCTTAGAAAGAAAATACATTCTTTCTCAAAGAAAACCTTAGTGTATATGTGATGCTCGAATCATAACTAGTACCCTTTTTTTTAATAAAATTTTTATGTTTGATTGGTTCAATCTTGTCAACTTAGTCAAGTAGAGTAAGGAGGGAAGGAAACTTAAACAAGTGAACTATATTTTATAGGTATATAAACATCCTTCTCTGAAGGGACAACCTCTCCTAATATTAATAAGTCGATATCCCTCTTTTGCCCCATAAAATAAATAATTTTTGAAGCACAGATCTATAAACAAAAATAAACAAAGGGTGAAATAAGAGAAAGGCTTCCTACGTAGGGATGTGAAGTAAGAAACTTCGTTGGGGTATTGTCCAGGCTCACTGGAAGCGAAGAAATGTTTGTGTTACTAAAGTGACTCTGTCAAGGTATTGTCCAGACCTGTTGGTAGTGAAGCAACAAAACTAAGTCTCCGATAATAATTTTCACTTGCATATCTATAATAGTCGTTTTCCCCAATCGAAACAACTGAGTATAAACTTGCTTGTGTTAGTGTGTTTCCGATGAAGAGAATGAAGGAACTATATCTTTAAATCAAGATAAGTAAAAAATATACGGTGATCAATGATATGGAAAATAATTCATGAAGAACTAGAACTGGTTTATAGAGTTAGACCCATACAGAGAGCTAAAGTTCTATTAGTTTGTCACCAAGTGTTGTAGCTGCTACAACTCCGCTACAAACTTTTGCCTATGCCTTGATTTTGGAGCCTACCTTCTGTTCATAAGAGCTTATCTTTCACGATCATCAAGTATTCCTCTTGTTGTTTGTTGTCAATTTTACTTTTATTTGCATGCAGTGCCTGTGATGACTTGATTACGTTGTCTTAATGATGTCCAAGTCTTGTCGACAAAAACTAAGAAACTTCTAAAGACAAACCAACTCTTGCCTTGATCTTGCACCAACTGCTGGTCTTCCCTCTAGGAATTTCACAATCATATACCAATGGAGGTTGTGTTATTCCTTGAGGATCAGAACTATGCAATCCCATAAGACAGGTAGTCACTAAGCATGCAAACTATGATATCTCTCTCTCAGAGTCAAGACTATGCAATCCACTGAGTATGTGAATGACACAATCATTTATTTTTAGGAACTGTGTAGTTCCTTCTGCCAATGAGATTGCACAATTTTCCAGAGTAAGATAATTCTCATCCCTAGAAAATAGTGAGTGCAAAATCATTGTTTGACAAGTAGCACAAAGTTTATGTTTTCGATCTTAAGACAAGTGTTGCATCCTCCTTGATTTTAGGCATGTGCGTTATAAACCCTAACCAAACATTGAGGGGGCTAGATATATATAATATATGATATTAAATCTCAATTTTACTCACAACATTGGAGCTCTAGCCTCCCCCATGAGATCAAGGAGCTTTGGACTTGGTTTGCAATGCTTTTCTAGGTAATTTTTTCGTGTGTCGTTTTTTGCTTCTTTTTTTGTTTCTTTTGTTGCTTTTTCTTCTATGAGTGTTATTTTTCCCATTTGTTTTCATGGTATATGTCATTTATTTTATTATTAGCTTGTACAAGTGTTTTTTTGGTCCGTCATTTAGTTTTTATAAGTGTCACATCACCTTCTTTCTTTTTTCCTACCAACGGATGCCGCTGCTGGGTCATTTTATACATACATGTTTTTCCTTTTGCATGATCTTTTCTGGCCCATTTTATTACATCATCTAAGTTACCTTAAGGCTGATCTACACTTTTTACTACCCTAGCATCATATCTTGAAAATTTTCTCTCTCTTTTGTGGTCAAAACTACGTAATTCTTGAGTAGTTGTTGCCAATCCAACTGTGCAATTAACATATTCAAGGCTCAAGCCCATTCCTTGGCCTCTGAGACTACACAATGCATAGTCAGTGGCTTTCCCAACTATGCATTGCGTATTCCTAGACCTCAGGCCTCAACCTTGACCTCTGAGACTGAGCAGTGCACAATCTCTTCTCTCTCCTACCCAATTGAGATTCTACATTATGTAGTCTCAAGCCTTAAGCTCCCTCCTTGTCTACTAATACTATGTAGTGCATAGTTCAAGAGCCCAGTCTGCCTCCCAAAGCCCAAAAACTATACAATCCTTCTCCTCATTCAATGTGTTGCTGCTTTAAATTTGGTTGATGAATTGATCCTCTTGATCTAATTTTTTTTCACCGTGAGTGCATCTTTTGGTTACAAGTATTGCAGGTTTTGAGATCATCTCTCTTTCATTATCTATCAACGTCATGCCTCCTAAGAGATCAAACTCAAAAGAAATATCAAAGAGAAGTATTGATGAAGTGGTTGAGAGAATTCCAGTTACCATGCCTATCCTATCTGATACTCAACTCTTCATGAAAAAGACTCAGATATTACATGACATACAATCAAATATGCATTCACAACTACTAAATTGAAAGTAGATATGGAGGAAATACATGAGTACATGAACATCCAACGTCAAGTTTTCATAGAGTTTTGGGCAGGTTCCTAGTCCTACCTTGTAAAAATGTCATCGAGTGGATCCTATCGCAATTGGATACTAAGAGCATGACCCTCAATAGTGTAAGTGGGAAGTGACTTGCTTCATATTTGGCCCATGATATTCACTTGATGTATCACTTGCCTAAGCCAAGGGCATATATGGATTCACATTTTTATGTAGTCACCATCTATTTGAACACCAAGGATGTTATCAAGACATGGGTGAAAGAGTCAGCTAAGTTCCGCTAAACACTCAGTAATACTTACAAGATTAGATCTCTTACAAATGTGTTTTGGTACCTGATTGTGCTATACTATCGGATATATGGATAGAAGATTACTAAAGCATTCCTTGAAGGTTGGGTTTACATGTTGTGTTAGATTGTCAATGAGGGGAAGATATTCAACTGATCATATCTTTTGACTCAACAAATTAGCATTAATGTGACCAATGCAAAGAATCCACCAAAGGGAAAGAAATATAGATTCAATATGTCTTCATGAATGTTGGATGGTATATGTGCTCATAATTATTTACTTGGCATGGGATGGACTTCGACACCCAAAGAGCTTGTTGTTCATATTTATTGCAAACTGCTTTTAGAGTGTAGTTACAGAGGAGTCATGGAAACGTTGGTTGACCACTTCCTCAAAGTATTATACTAGATGATTTTTTAGGAGAAGCTACCTTGCATGTCTCGTGAGGCTATGGACTCAGTAGAAGAACATGTCGATTTCTTTGCCTCACTAGATGGAACTTACCTTAGGGTGTTCAACTGTCGTAAGTCATCACATTTGTTACTGAGGTATGCCACAGATAAGTTAGTCATGCAGGAAGTTTCATATCATCTTGCCACATGCTTATCACTATTACTGCAAAGGAAAAATAAAGCACCCTGGCCTACTCTTCCTTTGTAGGTGGGATCCTATAAAATTGAGAACCTAAAGGTAGTAGAAGTTGGAGGTAAAGAGTTGGATAAATTTAGGTGTGGCATGATGGAGTATCATCCATATGATCCTAAAATAATTTGCAAGCAACATTGTGCCAAGTTACATTTCAACTGGCTAAGTGGGACGTACTCTAGACTAGAGGAGGAGAAGATAAAGAACCATTATAATGCATCACATTAGGAAGCCAGGTAATTCCTTCTCATGTGACTCTAGAACATGATATTACTTCAAAAGGAAGGCAGCCAGAAAAGTGCAACCAAGTGAGGATAAAATATAAAAGGAAGGTTTCTCATAGTCCAATAGAGGAGCAAAGCCACAAGTTTAAAGAGGATCCAACTATTCTGAAAGTGGATATGGAAGTTGAGAGGAAGAGGAAGCAAAAGAAAGATGAGAAGAAGAGACAGGAAGAATAACAAATACAAAAGGAAGAACGTGAAAAGAGAGAACATGAAGAAAGGTATATGCAATAAGAAGAAGAAGGATATAATCAACTATAGGAAGAATAAAGTAAATAGTAGGAGGATCAATACATTTCCCAAGAGATTGAAGAGTTAATAGTTATTCAAGACATGGAGGTAGAGAAAGAGTAGCATAATCAAGATGTTGATCTAATGCCTAGTGCAAAACAAATGACCATTCAGTCTCTGCCTCCTCCTACAGATGGGCAAGCTCCAAGTGATGAAGAGGAAATTTCTCATATAAGTGATAGTTTGGTCATGGATATTTGTAGATCAAATTTAAATGAGCTTCAGAGGAAAAAATTTCAAGTGAGAAAGAAGAATTTTCCCGATGACCTCACATATCCTGCTTTCATCAATACAAAAAGGGTATTTGTCATGCACACCAGAAAGAATCCTAAAACTATTGTCACAACTAACTTGGTCTTTGCAAGAGCTTCAAAGGAAACTATAGAACATTTCATGGCAGAAAATAAAATATGGAAAAGAACTTGGAAACTGCAAGACAATCGATATAAAAAATCCACGCAGAAACTCAGAAGTTGGCTCCCATACATGTGTATGGGAAAGAGCTTCAGGAAGGTATATTTGGTGAAGTGCAAGCATTGGGACAATATATGATTAAACTTTATGAGGATTTCATCACCTTGCGTAAAGCAATTATCCCCTTGCATGATATGTAGAGAAATCACGGGAGAATGCAAAAGCTATAAAGGTTGATCACACATCTATCAATACATTTCATGAATGGGGAATGAAGTACTGAGATTCACTGCCGGAGTTGATTAGGAAAACAAGACAACAAGAAGATTTGGAGAAAGTTGAAGTTAGAATTCTCATACAAGGAAATAAACAACTCAACACTTTCATAGCCAACATCTTGTCTTGTTATGCACAATTGTACAATAGTGTGGATTCCCTATTGAAATCTCATAAGATCCCTTAATTTGAGACATTCACAAAAGAAAAGGGATGAAATGCGGTCAGGAATGAAGTTTTTGAGTGCTTGGACCAAATGAAGTAGATTTCTACCAAAGAGGACTTCGAGATCAATAGACACAACACACAAATATATATTGGTGGCCCTACTAAGATAAATACTATTTTGTTCTTACTAAAGAAGGAGACACGAAATTGTTCCAACATTGTCTACCTATATGTGATCGAAGCTAGAGTTCACTTTCATCCTAATATTCTTGCAAAGTTTGAGGAAACCATCACACAGTACAAAATATGGCATCATTATGCGACTGAAGATCTACAAACTGAAGCTGATGAGATAGAGCTTCCTCTAACTCAAGCTTGATATGTTTAGTTTGTCTTATTAGGCTCTACCAATTTTTGTCTCATATGGGTTTTTTTGATATTGTATTTGAAATAAATATGTAAGTGGAAATCTAAGTGTCAATTGTGGATATGAAAGGTCATTAGTTAGTAAAATATAAAGGAATTCAAAGAGTCATGAGGGTATCTCAAAGATCACAAAGGGAGATGAAGATTCATCTAATATGTTATAAATACACCCTCATAACTCAAGCAAATGGCTTGGAACTAAAGGCTTGGAAGCTTTGTTTTGCAGCCCCGGCTTCTCTAGTTTAGCATAGAAGGAATACCATTCTTTGGAGAAGCAAGTGTTGACCTCATGTTCCACTATTGGGGCTAGTGTTTTGTCAATTGTAAATGTATGTCTGGAACTTTCACTCTTTAATAAAAGCTCGGAGCCAACACGTTTTCATGCGTATGTCGTGGATGTAGTAAGACTATTCTTGTTATATTTGTGATATTTGTTGTTTCATTTACGTTAATTTTTATCAACTAATTTGTTTGATTTAGTATGAATCTTGCTAAATGCATGTTGTTATGTTATTACGATTATTGTTACTTTGTGAACTATTTTGCAGGTTAACTAACGGTTCTCTTGTGTGGCTTGTGTGTCTATTTTAAGCTAAGTATTACTACATGCTTCTAAGGGGCTCACTCATTTCCCCTCTAGTGTGATGGAACCTTTCATGTATTACATTTGATACTACACAAAGTTCATACACTTACTTTCACCAAAGCCATGCATATCTCATTCTATGTGTTTATCGCAGCCAAGGCACACCTTTGAAACCACCACTTTGCATGCAACTGGTCATTTTCCAATTGGGGCTCCTACTCCAAACAATGTGGGGTCTAATTGGTAATTCACATCAGGGAGAAACATTCCCTTGTTGATGGCTTCCAGCATCGTCAACACCTCCTCCGTAAATATATGATGGATCAAGGCATGCATTGATGGATTCACTACCTAACTTAATATCCTCTAATCATATTGGGATACTTTGGAAAAACAGGGGTCTAACTCCAATTTAGAGAGTGCATCCCCTATCTTTGTAAACTTAAAATCTAATCCATGTGCAAATATTCAACTCCCCACTTCCGTTTCTTTCTATAGATCCCTTAACTACTTGTGTTGAAGAGTAATATGGACTACTTTGGAGAAGGGTTTGCTGATATGTTTTGTTCTTTGCTCCATATGAACATCACTATCCAAAGAACCAATTGATGTATTGTTGAAATATTGCTTCCTTCTTGACAAGTTATTTATGGAATTTTTGATGCCTTCTAAGACACATTTCCATTTGTCGTCAATGAATTGATAAACATGGGAATAACTACAATTTGCCTTCCAATCTTTCTACAATATTGCAGCCTTCAATTTACTACTGAATCTTTTTTTACCACTTAATATAGTTTTTTTTATTTGCAGATATATCTATCTATATATATATATATATATATCTATATATATATATATATATATATATATATATATTTCAAATTTTCTTCCTAGGATTCAGACAAACTTTTTTGCAAGAAAATATAATGCAAATAAAGAGTTCCAACACAGCTAAATTATTAAACCACTGATAATTATTTTTCTTCTCGATAAATCCATGCAATAAAAACCAAATGCTCCAACTAATATTTATTAAACTACTCCAAGATATTACATGCAATTTTATTTGTGGAACCTCAGATCTACTACAGTGATGGATCCCACAATAATTATTTTGGCCTCCTTATTTATTATGGTCTTCAGGGTGAATTTAGCTCCCTCAAAGAAGAGAGTAACCTCCCAAATTAATTTTGTTTCTAGCAAAATAATTTCAACCTTCGAAATAGCCTCAATTTCTTCTGATAAAATCTATTTGTTTCAATAATTTCGTCCTTCAAGGGATAATTCGACCTCTGTGATAAATTGAACCTCAACGAGAAACTAAAATCCTAACAAGTAAACTCCCTCACTTCCCCCTAGCAATAAACTTGGCCCAATAGAATTAATTTGGACCAACAAATTTATTTTGGCCCAACAAGATAAATTTGTCCTAGCAAGATAAATTTGGTCAAACAATATAAATTTGTCCTAGTAAGATAAATTCATCCTCGTAAAATAAATTTGGCCTAGAAAAATAAATTCGACCCAATAAAATAAATTTGTCCTAACAAGATAACTTTGGCCTCGTAAAATAAATTCATCGTAATAAGATAAGTTCGGCCCAGTAAAATAAATTTGTTCCAATAAAATAAATTTGGACTTTAGTGTAGCCCTTTCTAATTTGATGCCATGGACCAAACTCAGCTTCTAGATAATTGATCTGTAATTCGACAGTGTGTCATAGAGATTTTGATCAAAGGTTCAAGAAATGTTACAGTCTTGTGATTGACAAAACCTGCGAGACAAAGATATGTCCATTTCCAAATAGAGAAATTCACATCCTGTTATGGGATGGTTTGTATGAGTCTTTGTGCCATGAGTTGATGGGGCGCGATGTGGTTGACAGGAGCTACAAGATTGAATATTGAAATAATCTAAGCAATGGAATTTACCAAGAATTAACATCTCGGGTCATTTTCAAATAAAAAAGGAAACCAACGAAATACACAGAAACCTTGGCCCCTCCTCCTTACCTAATGAGGTGGCACAATGACACGTGGTGGAATATAATTGGATGAAGAGGATGATGTGGCAATCAGTTGGTAGGAAAATTCAATGTAGTGACGACATGTCAGGGGACACATGGCATGATGAGGAAGGTGACATGTGGCATGTATATTTGGCACTTTTAGGTGTCCAAGTGGCCCTTTGAGTTGAGAAATAAATCTAGGTAGAAATTAGGGTTTTGATTCCTCTTTGCTTTATAATTACTTATGGTTTTTTGTTTTCCTTTAATTCTTTATTATTTCTTCTTTCATCAAGCAATTACCAAGTCATAAATGTATGAATATCACAAGAACAAAAGACACAAGATGTAGGATCTCATCCAGGGAAAAACCCCTCTCCTAGGGGAAAACCCATCCAAACTCTTCTTATTCTTATAGAATCAAGTCAAAATGAGACATCCAAAACCTCTAGACCAAGACCAAGACCTTCTCCAATCACCAAGTCATCCCTCTAAAATATCCTCCATATGAGTCAAAGTCTCCCAAAGTCAACTAAATTCAACTCTATCAAAATATGATCCAGTCAAGGTTTCGACGCTCTTGAACAGCTTTGAAACTCAACCTACAATTTTGGCCCTGAAACTCACACAGTAACCCTAGAAACTTCACACGTGTGAGAGAGAGGAGGCTCAACAACTCGAATTTCTTCTTCTCCTAGACTTTTGCTCTTTTTATTCACCTTCACACTTGTATTTCTCTTCTTCTTTGTTGCAAATCGAACTTGTGATAGATAGATGCCAAAGAAGTCAATGTCATCATCAACATATATCCTTTTTATGGGATCGAATAGCGCTCCACAAGGTTGACTTCACATAGGTAGGGTTGACTTGGTGATGAAGGTAATTTTGACTTACTTAAAATATTTTTTTCTTTCATGATACAAATGCCTAAGAAGGGTTTTATACATATGATAAGGACTCTTTTGACTCAAGTAAGCCCTAGAAGCATGAATCTTGAGCTAGTTGACAAATAAAAGGAGAATGAAACCCATGCTTCAAAAATATTTTCTTTTTCTTTTTCACTTTTACAATAAATATATAATGATATAATAATAATAATAATAATAATAATAATATAAATAATAATGAAGATGGAGAATAGTTACATTTTCAACTCTCCCTCTTAACTAGGGAGGTATTCATAATTGTACAAATGGTACAAGGATGAACTCAAGTTGAAATGTTCTAAGAAAATTATCATAGTCAACATATACAATGCTAGGGATATAGATACCATGTAGGCTAACTGTCAAGGTATCAACCCACCAAGGGATCTAGCTACCATCTAGGCTACTACCAAGGTATCGACCCAACAGGGATCTAGAAACCCTCTAGGATACCTACCAAGGTACCAACCCTAACAAGGATCTAGGCATCATCTAGGCTACTACCAAGGTACCAACCCAATAGGGATATAGGTACCATCTAGGCTACCTGCGAAGACACCAACCCTAATAGGGATCTAGGTATCATCTAGGCTTCTTGCCAAGATACCAACCCTAATAGGGATCTAGGTATCCGCTAAGCTACCTGCCAAGATACCAACCTTAATAGGGATCTAAGTATCATCTAGGATACATGCCAAGATACCAACCCTAAGTACCATCATATAGGTTGTTTAGCCTAAGGTAGAAAAAATCATCATCTCTCCCTCTCAATCAAATAGGAGATAACAACTAATCTAAGTTTTCTTCTCAAATATTCAAGCTTCTTATTGGGAAGATATTTAATTAAAATATCAGCTACCTATTCATCTCTCAAGATATATTGTAGCTTTATGATCCCATATTGTACCAAACTTCTAATATAATGGTACTTATTATTAATGTGCTTTGTTCTAGCATGAAACATGGGGTCCTCAGTCAACCTTATTATTAGAGAAATTTTGAGGTCTAAAATGGTCATCCTAAGGAATATTATAAAATAATAATGGAAATAATAAAATAAGATTAGACTACATCATCAAAATTTAGAGGGGAAAAAGAAAAAACTACTTTTCAACTCATATTTTCAACTTATCTTCCTACAGCTACTCAAATTTCGAGCAGGAGCATTCGTTGGATGCATAATTTAATTCCTCATCCAAGGATTACCCATGTTGCATACTTTTGATGGACCTTGCTACATGAAAAATGGGAAATACATGAAAAAACCTGATTGCAATCACGTTTTTTCATGCATTTCCCATTTTTCATGTAGCAGGGTCCATCAAAAGTATGAAACATGGGTACTCCTTGGATGAGGAATTAACTTCCGCATCCAACAAGTGCTACCACTGAAATTTGAGTAAAAAAGTAGGGAGATAAGCTGAAAATACAAGTTGAAAAAGTAGTTTTTTATTTTTAATGTTTTTATGTTTTTACTGGAAAAATGTTGAATGACCCCCCATGGTTGACATCATCATCTTGAATCCTATCAGTTATTATAAAGATGATTTTGGTTCTGCATTTTTGTTTTGAGGCCCATTGTGTAGCTCAAAAATTATCTAATGGCTACTATGGTTGTATAGAAATATCATGGTGGGATCCATCGATCCTCCAAATGGGTATGTCAAAAGCTTCCTAAGCCAAGAAAATTATTTTCCAACCTCACAAGCTGCAACATATTCAGCTTCAACACTACTTAAAGAAACAAAGTCTTGTTTTCGACTCAACCATGACATCATATCAAATCCCAAACTAAAGAAACCACTAGTAATGCTTCTTCCATATATCTTATTGCCACCCTAATCAGAGTCTATAAAGCCTGACAATTGTATCTCATTTCTATCATATTTTAGACAATGATGAATCGTCCCATGTAGATATCTCAAGATATGTTTGAAAACTACCAAATATTCATGACATGACTCCAACTGAAACTGACTGGGGACATTCACGACATAAAAATATGTCAGGTATAGTATTCACTAGGCACATTAGGGAGCCAACCAGCTTGTGGGATCAACAAGGCTAGAATTTAAGTTGTTCAATTTCTTGGAATTTGTGATCATGGGAGTTGTCATGGGCTTACTATCCATCATGCCAAACTTTTTCAAAATCATGATCACTTATTTTCCTTGACCAAGATATATTTCACCTGGCTTCTACCAAACTTCCAAGCCCAAATAATAATGCATAAGCCCAAGGTCATTCATTTCTAACTCAATTGCTAACAACTTCTTACACTCTTGAATTCTATGCTCTACACTTCTAATGAGTAAGTCATACACATATAATAGTATGACAACAAGTTCATTCTTGACTACCTTGATGTAGATTTTACATCTACAAAGCTCTTGAAAAATCCAATTTTAACAAATAGGCATCAATTCTTGCATACATATCTCTAGGAGCTTGTTTCAAGCCATATAGTGCCTTCTTCAATCTACAGACGTGATTCTCCCTGTTATTGATCTCAAATTCTTGAGGCTACTCAATATATACTTCTTCATCTATAGTCCCATTCAAGAATGTTGTTTTGACATCTATTTGATGGATATTCCATCCCATAGTGGCAACTAAAGAAATCAAAGATCTAATAGTAGTGTACCTAGCAGTAGGAGCAAAAATTTCTTCATAATCAATTCCTTCCTTTTGAGAGAAGCCTCTAGCTACAAATATTTCCTTGTATTTATCAATGATCCCATCCACTGCATGTCTTATTTTATAAATCCATTTGGAAGTGACAATTGATTTGTCACTAAGTCTAGGAACAATTTCCAAAACTCCATTCTGCATAATAGATTGGTACTCGTCTTGTATTGATTTCCTCCATTCTATATTTTCAATGACTTTTTCATAGGTGGAGGGTTCAACTTCAATGAGCTTTGTCATATATGTTGCATGCAGCATAACCATAATACCTTTTAGGTCTTTTACTTTCTCTGAAGGTTCCTTTTGTTTCTCCATGACCTTCAACTTCTTGTAAAGTTTCTCTTAACCAAGTTGGCATTTTTCAAACTTCTGGAATGATAGTTTACTAAATAGGTTCACTTGGTTCTTTAACTATTATATTAATTTTAGGTACTTCATTGTTGTCATGATGTTCTTATTCTTCAAAGAGTGGTACTTCTTCTTCATCAGAGTCAATGAGAATGTCCTTGGACTTTTTGTATGCAATATTTCATAAAAAATGACATCTATGCTAACTTCAATACAATTATCTTTCATAATATAGACCCTTTAGGCCTTTTTTGACAAGCTATAGACAACAAATATTCCTTTCATACTAGTGGAGTCTAAATTCTTCCTCTTATCTTTTGGAATGTGAATGTGAACAGGGCATCCAAAGATTCAAAGATGATCTATATTAGGCTTCCTTCCTGAAAATGCTTCTTCCATAGTCATATTTTCAAGAATTCTATGTGGGCTTCTATTTTGGATGTATATTATTGTCACTTCTACTTCTCCCCATAATAATTTAGGAAGAAATTGATCATGGATCATGGATCTAATGTATTCTTCATTTGTTCTATTCTTTCTTTCAACCACTCCATTTTGTTGATGATTATAGGGAACTATGAGCTCCCTCTTAATACCTGATTCCTTGCAAAAATATATAAGTTCCTTAGAGGTGTATTCCCCAACATTGTTAGATCTTAGAGTCTTTATATTCACTTATATCAAGATCTCCAATTCTGCCTTGAATTCTTGGAATTTTTCAAAAACTTCATCCTTATATTTGAGGAAATAAATCCATGTTTTCCTTGAATGATTATCAATCAATGTCACATAATATTGATGTCCTCCAAGATATTTTTCTGCCATAGTTCCACATATATCAGAATGGATGAGGTATATTATTTCTTTAGACTTGGTATGACTGCTTGTAGATGGATTCTTCACATTTTTTCCTAAATCACATCCCTTGAAAACTCCTTCATGGTCTTGTTTCAAATTAGGGATTCCTTTCACCATTTGACTTAAAGAGGGCAATATTTTATAGTGAAGGTGGTCATACCTTCTATGTCGTAGTTCAAAAGGGATAATATCCAAATGTATAAGAGCTTGAGGAAGAGGTGTTAGTAGCCTATACAAACTCCCCTCATGAATCCCAATAACCTTAGCTTTATCAATGTTGGAATCCTTTCCCCAAACAAGAACCTTGTCATCTATAGAATCAATTCTATCCCCTTTATCTTCTAGACAAGAAATAGAAAGTAAATTTTTCTTCAAACATGGAATGAAGAAAATGTTATTGAGATGAATTTTTCCACCATATTCTAGCTCTAAAGATGTAGACCCAACACCTTTTACCATATAACTCTCCTTGTCCCCAAGCTCCACTGAATGAGAGGTGGTTCTCTTTGATATAGTTTGTATTTGTCCACGTTCTCCTGTCACGTGTCTTGAGGCTCCACTATCAATTATCCACATGTTGTCATCTTCAAAAGTACCTGTGAGAGAATAAAAGAATCCTCCATCTTTGAAACCCTTTGATAGTATGGAGATGAACTTGATAACATATTTCTTTGCAACTTCCAAGAGACTCCAAAGAGTCTTGAGACCCTTCTTCATGTAGTTTTCCATGGATGAGAGATGTTGAAGTGATCTTTCTTGAAGGATGTCTTTCTTTAAGAGAGTGAAAACAAAGTGATCTACAAGTAGTACTTCCTTCACCTTAGCTCTGATATCATGTTGAGAAATAAATTTGGGTTGAAATTAGGTGTTTTGATTCCTCTTTACTTGATAATTACTTGTGGTTTTGTGTTGACCTTTAATTCTTTATTATTTCTTCTTTCATCAATAAATTTCCAAATCATAAATGTATGAAGATCACAATAACAAAATACATAAGATGTAGGCTATCATCCATGGAAAAACCCCTCTCCTAGGGGAAAATCCAGTCAAAACCTTCTTCTTCTTATAGAATCAAGTCAAAATGAGACATCCATGACCTCTAGACCAAGACGAAGACCTTCTCCAATCACCAAGTCAAACCTCCAAAAAATCCTACAAATGAATCAAAGTCTCAGAAAGTTAATGAAAGTTAACTCTATCAAAATATGATCTAGTCAAGGTTTCGACCCTTTTCAACAAGTCTGCAACTTGGCCTGCAATTTAAGCCCTACAACTCACACAATAACCCCATCAAATTTGCACATGTGAGAGAGAGGAGGCTCAAAAACTTATATTTCTTCTTCTCCTAGAATTTTTCTCCTTTTCTTCACCTTCACGCTTCTATCTCTCTTCTTGTTTTTCTATATCAAACTTGTGATATATTGATTCCAAATAGGTCAAAGTTATAATCAATATATAGCCTTTTTATGGGGTCGAATAGCCCTTCACAAGGCTGACTTCACATAAGCAGGGTTGACTTGGTGATGGAGGACTTTTTGACTTACTTGACTCAACATAGATTTTTATTTCATGATTCAAATTCCCAAGAAGGGTTTTATACATACGATAAGGAATCTTTTGACTAAAGTAAACCCTAGAAGCATGGAAAACATGCTTGACCTAGTTGAAAAATAAAAGGAGCATGAAACCCATGCTTCAAAACTAGTTTTATTTTTCTTCTTTTTCACTTTTACAATAAATATATAATTATATAGGTATAATAACGATTATGAAGACCGAGCATAGTTATATTTTAAACACTTTATGGGGTGACACATAACAGAGTGATCAAGTAGCATGACATGTCACCGTGCCATAGAGGTTCAGTAAAAGGGTTTGCAAAGGTATTTATTTGGAAACATATGCAATTGAAGGTCTCTTAGAGATGGAGATATGTTTATTACTAGAATTGAAGATTCACAACATGCCATAGAAGAAAATAAAAAGGGCTTGCGAAGGTTTAACAATGGTGCAATGTCACAATTGACGAACTCTAGGGGACGAAAATTGGTCTATCACTTGTCAACTAGTTTCTTGGCATGCCCAAGAGGTTGTGTATGAGTGTCTTGGTGTGAAAAAATGGTGAAATGAGTGTGAAACTAGATGGAAAGTATGAGATGGAGATGGAGATTTAAATGGGTATAAAAAAATGGAAGTGAACGTGAATTTCATGCTCTGGGGAAACTTTAAATAACAAAGAAAAAGGTTGAAAATCACAAAATCCAAGGGACCCCTCCATACTGGTGACAAGTTTATGCCATGTCAGTGTGACACAATAGTAAAAATATCATTGACCAATAAGGAAGAGACAAGTGGAAGTGACATGACACACACATTGATGTGGCACCTCGACAAGGTGACATGTGGCATGTGGAAATGGCCTTATTGGATGGCCAATTGGGTTAAATTTAAGTGACATGTGGAAAAAATTGGAGGCTTCCATGTGGAAATTGATTATTTTAGTAGTCAATGTGGAAAAACTATGGAATCCACGCCAAGGGTTCATTGTGTAAGACCTCCATAGTATAAAAATGTTAAGCAATTTTTTGCTAAGGTTTGGTTATAGCCCTTGGGCATACAAAACGTTAGATCCTTATAATACTAGTTTATCCCCTATATCGTTATTGTTTATCCCATAGAATCCCACTATTTTTATTTTTGTTCCCTTACATTATTATTGTTATGTAGGCCCTAATTATAGTTTTACACTTTAGACTCCTAGATATACCAAGGAGGTGTTTTTATTTGAATTATCCAAGAATTTTTCATTTATGTGATGTAAAAAGAGGATTCCGCCCTTAAAGTGGATTATTATCATGGTGTTGATCTATATTTTCTTATGTTTTTGCATTATTTTTATCTGGGTACCTAACATTTAGAATCAGAGCAGGCGAATCTTGGGATTGTCTCCCTCAAAACTAGTCGTCTTGAAATTTGTATAACCTCATTTTGGCTTGGGCCAAGGGTCGAAATATTTTACAGAATGAATATTATAGCTTGAAGTACTTTGGGTTCAAGTTTTAGAAAAACATTCATTGTTTTTTAGATATTATGAGCATTATAAATTAGGGTTTTTACAAGCCCTGAATTGAATTTGAAACAGGTGCCCCAGGGAAAATTATCATAACTTCCTCTTCAAGAATCCAATTTGAATTCTCTAAAAATTTGATTGAAATTTCACGAAATGCATATTTTTAGCTATAAGATTCAAATCCAAAGGTTGAAACAATGAGATGTGGCAACCTATAAAATTTCGCTATACTGAACTAGTCCATAATCAGGTCATCATGGGAGGTTTGGCATAACTTTATCTTGAATAATCCAATTTAGGTATGACTTGTGGGGTTGGAAAGAAGACACAAAAATATACCTCAGGATAATGTTTTAGGCCTTGGGAGGTCAAAATCACATAGATACAACAAATTCAAGGTTGGTCAGAGAAATAAACTCAAAATCAAGCTCTTAAAGTAAAAAAAAGTGTGTATTTTTAAAATTGCATAACTTTTATTTGAAAAAATAGTTTGAAGTGATTCAAAGGGAATAGTGAAGCATATATATCATTATTTCTCCCAAAAAAATAAAATTCTACACCCATTAAGCCCCCTGTTGTTGGGAAAAGTATCCAATTCGGAATGCCCCTATCCCACTCTAAGAGGTGATAGTGCCTTAGCAACAAACAGGTAAACTTATTTGAGTATTCTTCTTTATGAAATGTAAGTGAGGAAGGAGGATCTAACTAACCTGTATCTTCCGCTAGTTTTTCGATCCAAATCACTCCTCTCTTCAGTAGCTCCCAGCTTCTTGCTCCTTCACTGGCCCAGCTTCACCGAATTCCTGCAAGATCACAAGAGAGAGAAACTACACAAAGATACAGATATACATTCATAAAAAGCTCAAGATCAGATTAAGCTAAACATGTAAGCATAACAAAACATCATTGGTATACAACATGTAGGAGAAACCCAAATAGTTTATTGATATGATAATAAGGTCCAAGAGGAGATACAACCAAGTGAGTTCCGATCCAGCATCTACCTCCCAGCAAAGGAATCCCTTCCTCTCCTCCAACAAAGCATAAATCACCCAATGTACTAATCTCAATCTCAAACCAACAGCAATTCTCTGCAAAGTACAAAATTCCAGCCTCTTGAACCTCTGGGTGAGAGATCCATATATAGATGTAAGCAGAGAGGATGAGTCAGCTTATGTTTTGACTTGTGGCTTCTCTTTGTCAGTTCTTGCTTCCACTTGGAGGTTGAGAACCTCTTACTCATCACTAGTCGAATTCATTGAGGCAAGTGTCATTGGAGAAGATTCTGGAAGCTTCCAGGGTCTTTCCACCTCGTTGAATGAGCTTGCCATTTGTCATTTCCCGCTCAGCGCACCCTGGTAGTGCTTCCACCTGCGTTGCAGTGCACCTAGCTAGTGTAGACTCTGCATTTCAACGCAGGCAGCTAGTGGAGCCTCTGAATTGATCCTGAATTGACTGTTTCTGAGTGGTTTTTGGTGGAGAACTTCTGGGAGAAGCTGTCATTGGTTGACCTTGTTCCTTTAGGAGCTGTAACAACATCTTTAGGGACTTTGGATCCCTTGAATTATGGACATTTCATGCTTATAGCTGTAAGGCACAAAAATGTCTATAACAGTTGCCCCCTAAAGTATGAGGCCGTTTATCGGGTGAAATGCTTTATTAGGAGGATCCGAAGTTCATTCAATGCTGGGAGGAGACCTGTAATAAGATACAATACAATACATTATTTTTCATACTGTTTTCATGATCTAGCTGAGGCGGGCATTCCCATGCTCAACTTTATAAATTCATTTTTGTGTACATAGGACAGATAATTGTCTGATGATAGACTGATGATCCTGCTGAAATCATCATCCTTTGGTAGGATGATTGTCTGTGCTGCAATGTTGTACATGTCAATGTCTTTATTTTTCCTGAATATATATCGCAGCCCAGATGGATGAAACTAGATCCGGGGTCTTCAAACTCGTTCGATCTTCACTCTAAGTACAAGTCGATCCATGTGAGAAATGTTCTGAAGTCGAACATGGAAAGACATCGCTTGATTACCGGTCAATGAGGTAAACCATTAACAAGCACGAGAGGAATCACCGATAATGATAATGACCCTCAAGGTACTGCAATACAATTCACGTGGTGTGAATAAAGGACTTGGCGTCAAACACCACGCAAAATCTTTCGGTCGAAGGTCATTGATGTATACCTGTCGCCGGAAGTGAGAAACTTGCCATTGAGGCATGCAAGCTTCAAAGTACTGAAGGGGTTGTTCCTAGATCAACTTCTTGGATAATGAGCTGATGTCGACAAGAAGCGATCCGTCAAAGGAGGGCCTTAATGTATCCCACATCAGTGACACGGAACGGAGCAAATGATTTTGATGGAGTTGAAAACGATCTGATGATATATGATTCAGGGTGGCGGTCATGAAAGAATGAAGGATAATGTATGGTAGTGGATGGGACACGGTTGACTTCTCTGGATGACTTCTCTTGAACATATTGGCGACATTTATGTGATGGATTGGTAGCATTTACCCCAAAGATGGATGGTATGGCGAGACCATGGCGATGTGACCGGTGAATGAAACAACCCAACCCGACTCAGGCACGGAGTGGAAGTGTCATGTTCAAGAGCGACTTGCTACCAATAAAGTTCTTTGAGTTTCTTCCCAATTTTTCCCCAGTCATTGCTGACCAGTACCTCTTTATTTTTTTCAAGCTTGAGGAGGATAACATATGCTTGTTCTATAATTTGCCCTTCGGGCAAACCCATCGCTATGTTTTAACGAGCCTAGCGATAGTGAAACTCGTTCTCGTCTAAAGACAAGTTTGTCGCTATTTAATGCTTTTAACGAGTCTAACGACCAAGATAACTCGGTCCTTTTCATTTTTAGAGAGTCTGAAAAGGTACGTAAAGTCGACTCTGAAATTCCTTTTTCGTCATCTAATCCCTTAAGTCCGAAAAAGTATAAAACAATACAGAAGGGATGAGTTTTCGATAGTTTTAACGAGCCGAACAAAACAAGCGCTCGATCTTTTTGTGCAATAATCCCTCAGGTTCAAAAAGATTAAAATCTAGAGGAGGGATAGCACTTCCGGTCGCTTTAACGAGCTGGAAGGCCAAAACTCGGCAATCTTTTCATATTTTACGAGTCAGATGAAAAGAGCTTAAAGAAGACTCAACTTTTGAGGAACGAGTGATAAAACGGGTTAGCAGTTGATTCCAGGTAAGGGTTGGAATTTTCCAATCACGGCAGTGTCACAAGGATGGCTAGTGAAATCACTCTTCGCAGCTGTTCCTCAAAATGGGTAAACAATCATATGGAGGTGAACGATCGGCCAATGGAAAAGTGGAGGTGATGGTGCAAACACGACCAAGGCTTTAATGGCTAATAATGTTATGTTCACGGTGGTTATTTACCGGAGGGTAGTTCATTTTTTAACGAGCTTAAACGCGGAAAAACACTGCTCGATCATATGTTTATTTTTTAACGAGCATGAACTATGTGCTAAAACTGCTCGATTTTCCAGTCATATGATAAGAATGTCTCATGTAAGATGCCATTTTTTATGGAGCTTGCGCCTTACCAAAGCTATGCCCCGCATCCTTTCTTTATGAAAGTTCGGAAATGACTAATCCTACGAGTTTAAAGGGTTAGACCTACAGGTTTAAAGGGAGGACCTAAAAATTTAAAAAAAACATAGCCGCCCCTTGCTTGCACTCCAAAAGGTTTGCATGCCCCCAGGTATAAAGTACGATTTCAAGGTTACCCCTCAATTTGCAGATAAAACATTTGTTCTACCAGGAAAGGCCTACCTCTTTCAGGTCACCCAAAGATTGTTCCATTAATCTTTCAAACAAAACACTTCTTCGGCAATGTCTACCAAAATAGACAAAGGTGAGAGACTCTGTCTGTCAACTCACATAACTTTGACAAAAGAATCTTATTCTAGAATAACCCCTCTTCCAAGACAGACGGGGTACAGACTAGTCATATTCTCCCGCGGAAACCTACCCTATACCCAAAGTTTTTTTCTGCCGAAGCAGACCAGGACGCATGCCCCTGGGTTCCAGTCATATCGTTCCGAATTACTCGCGCTCATCGGGAGGACGGACCGTGGGTTGAGATATTTCTTGCATGAAGAGACCATTTAGGGAAGGTATATGACTATTTGCGATGCGTGATCCGGGAAATGAAAGTTGGTCCACGAGCTTGACCACTCTTCCTTCGTGCGGAAAACACATTACTCTAAAGAGTGAGGAGACGATGGCTCCCATGCAATATATATAGTCTCGTCCAAGGAGTAGGTTATAATCCAAGGGTCCTTGAACGACCATCACGTTCGTTTGAATGGTCTTCCCTTTCAATGTGATAGGCACATTGGGGAGGATCCCTAAAGGTCGACTAGTTCCTTTATCAAAGCCTGTCAGATTTCTCATTTCAGGCAAAAGCGCTGGCGAACCAAGTGCTTTCCAAGCAATAGAGGAAAGGATACTCACAGATGCCCCCTCATCAATGATGGTGCCAGCCATGACCATTCTGTATATTTGGACGATAATTCTGAATGGTATGCTCGCTGGCAAACGGGGTCTGCCTAGTTGGTTCCAGTCGAAGGAGGCAACTAGGTTGCTTGGTGGTGGGACCGAGTAAACGGCCGGGTATCGCTCTGACGAACTTCCTTCCTGCGATAAAGGAATGGGGGAATTTCCCCCGTGCTCGTCGGAGTCTGTGTTGATGAAGAGAATTTGGATGGTGTCATCTTTATCCTCTTCAGTGACTGTATCATTCGAAGATAAATCCTCTGAAGGCAAGACCAGGTCAACTGCCGCCTCGACCTTTTGACTTTTGTCAGGTATGGATTCAGCTGGTTCATCTTCAATGACTGGCGCTTCAGCTGACCACTTGAGCGGGCCAGCTGGATTTTCAACTAACGAAGGACTCGGCAAGAGTTTTTTATATCCAGGAGGAAGTCGTAACGGTGAAACCGGACGATCATCCAAAACTCTTTTTGCTTCGTCTAAGAAGGGACAACGGTGGATGGCGTGGTTGCCTTCGCACAGTCTACAGGGAGATCTATCTCTCCCTTTTTTTCCAAGGACTTCACTCTCGCTAGTTGACGGTATGCATTCAACATGGCTATCAGAGGTTGATGCCATCGGATTGTGCAAACGAGGAGACCAGTCCCTTAGTATCTGAGGGATGCAGGGACAATCTCTGTGGAAGTGGTCTCCCTTGCATATGACACATGGCGATTTAGGCCTAGTCAGTGCTGTGTGTGGATTTTTGTCAGACGACACTTGTTTTTCCCCAGTCGCTTTTGGCTCCTTCTTCTTCTTCTCTTTCTTCTTCTTTTCCTTCTTCTCCTTAGGAACCTGGTTTTTTGTTTTACCAGTTCCGTCAAGCGAAGAGGAAGGAGGAGAGGAAGAATTAGAGGAAGTATAAGGCTGGTGGGAAACTCTGGACTGGTCTAACTGTTGATTCGACTGTTCAGGAATAGTGGTGTTCTGAACGACATTGGTTGAGAAGAGCCAGACCGGCAAGCCAATTTTCAGTCCTGGAAGCGACAATGTGGCCATATGGGGCGCACCAACATCTCCCCAAGAGGAGAAAGGACTAGGATTTCCACCAAGGGGAATTCCTTGGTTGGTGGGTTCCATTTTCTCAACTTAAAGATCAACGCAGGAAAAAGGGGTGATTGTTCCGTTTAAAATAAATTTTAACGACGCTTTAGACACAACTTGCTTTTTCAATTTTAAAGAGTCGAGAAAAAGCTAAAGATGACTCTAGTCTCCTTCAATGTTTTAACGAGCCCGAAGTGACAAATGCTCGGATGGACTTTTTCCGTTATAGAGTCTGAAAAAGGCCAAAAGGAACTGATCTGGAGTTCTAGGTAGAGGGTGTGCCAAACTTTTCGCAAAACCGCAGAATACTTTTTAATGTACGGGCGGTCAATCTTCCCGAATGCTGTGTTCAGTGCATTGCAATCAGTAGGGCGGCCGACACGGCTTCCTAAGGATAAAGGCTTTATTCCTATAGGGGTCTCCCAATATATACTCGACGGTACGTGGGAGCACAATCCGTACTGGCGCTATCGTCTCTCAGGAGGAATCACCCAACCATCAGCGAGATCGACAATCACCAGGTTTTACGACGCCAGAACACGTCTCTAGCCTAGACCTCTATGTTGTGCGTTAAGTTACAAAGCGTTGTTAAGTTCATTCAATTTATTTTAGGTTGATCTTTCTTAGAATTTTGCCTTTTTGGATCACCACGAGATGTATGATACAATTCCTAAATGCAGTCTAAAGATGATAAGCAAGCTTTTATATCTTTTCAACAATGAAAATCCTAGCTACAAGGGAAAAAGGAAGACACAAACTTTTCTCAAAGAGCATAGAGCACACTGTAATGCACTTTTCCCTCAATCAAAGCATGCAAACTATCAAAATGCAAATGCACAAATGCATGTATTTGTTTTCGCTTTCTTAATATTGATGCCTAAAAAGAAAGCTGTTGTACAAATTTGAATTCGATTTCAAGTGAAAACATAAACAAGTTCCTTTTTCAAAATCAAAAAGACGATTACGACACTTTATGATTTACTTGTTTCGACACTAGAAATGCATAAATTCAAACCAAACGACAAAAGTAAAAGCTCAATCAACTGTGAACAGCAAACAAACTCACTCCTAAGATCAAAACGACACTTACGACAGGTCTAGATCTAAGGGCGACAGTATGATTAGTTTACTTTTGTAATGGGAAACTGCAAATGATGTAACAAATACACAAAGAACAAATACAGTTTCTTTATACAACTGAGGCGGAATTGAGGCAAAGAAAAGGGGTTTCAGATAGGTACACTGACTGATAACAGGCTGCAAAAACAGAGATAAAACTGAGCAAAAGGAAGCAGGGAACCACAGCTGCACAAGGAAAGGGCTGATCAGCGCACCCTCAGCACAGAGAAACTCAACTTCAGCGCAGGTATCCTTCACGGGACCTGCGTTGAAATTCAGAACCTCTTCACAGAGTCTGCGCTGAAGCAGAAACGAGAGTTGTTTCTGGGTTCTAGGTCACGGTTTGCAGTTAAATCTACAGTTTTTGGCCGGATCAAAGCTATCAATTAGGTACAACTAGGAGGATGATTTAAAGGAGGACTAAGATCTATCACAAAGGTCTGTTAGAGCACTTTTGGATCAGTTTGTTCAGATCATAAAAACAGGCCCAGTGAGTGGGCTAGAGTGGCAGATCTCTACTTTGCATTTGAAAATGGCAAATGCATTTCGATTCGGTACTCCTGAGTTTATGAGAAGAACAACAATAGAAACACAAATAAACTAACAAGATACTTTCCCCAGCGGAGTCGCCAATTTGTTGTTGGGAAAAGTATCCAATTCGGAATGCCCCTATCCCACTCTAAGAGGTGATAGTGCCTTAGCAACAAACAGGTAAACTTATTTGAGTATTCTTCTTTATGAAATGTAAGTGAGGAAGGAGGATCTAACTAACCTGTATCTTCCGCTAGTTTGTCGATCCAAATCACTCCTCTCTTCAGTAGCTCCCAGCTTCTTGCTCCTTCACTGGCCCAGCTTCACCAAATTCCTGCAAGATCACAAGAGAGAGAAACTACACAAAGATACAGATATACATTCATAAAAAGCTCAAGATCAGATTAAGCTAAACATGTAAGCATAAAAAAACATCATTGGTATACAACATGTAGGAGAAACCCAAATAGTTTATTGATATGATAATAAGGTCCAAGAGGAGATACAACCAAGTGAGTTTCGATCCAGCATCTACCTCCCAGCAAAGGAATCCCTTCCTCTCCTCCAACAAAGCATAAATCACCCAATGTACTAATCTCAATCTCAAACCAACAGCAATTCTCTGCAAAATACAAAATTCCAGCCTCCTGAACCTCTGGGTGAGAGATCCATATATAGATGTAAGCAGAGAGGATGAGTCAGCTTATGTTTTGACTTGTGGCTTCTCTCTGTCAGTTCTTGCTTCCACTTGGAGGTTGAGAACCTCTTACTCATCACTAGTCGAATTCATTGAGGCAAGTGTCATTGGAGAAGATTCTGGAAGCTTCCAGGGTCTTTCCACCTCGTTGAATGAGCTTGCCATTTGTCATTTCCCGCTCAGTGCACCCTGGTAGTGCTTCCACCTGCGTTGCAGTGCACCTAGCCAGTGTAGACTCTGCATTTCAACGCAGGCAGCTAGTGGAGCCTCTGAATTGATCCTGAATTGACTGTTTCTGAGTGGTTTTTGGTGGAGAACTTCTGGGAGAAGCTGTCATTGGTTGACCTTGTTCCTTTAGGAGCTGTAACAACATCTTTAGGGACTTTGGATCCCTTGAATTATGGACATTTCATGCTTATAGTTGTAAGGCACAAAAATGTCTATAACACCCCCAAAAAAACCTACTATGATGCATGAAGAAGAGGAAGAAATGCAACATAATATATCAAAATTACGGGACCATGTGCAACAAATTTCACTCTCACAAAGAACAACCAAAGATGAACTGGAAGAAACGATGAATGTTAATATATATGGTTTAAAAGAATAAATAAAAGGGGACATCGAAGGTTTTAAGGAAGGTTTAATAAAGTTGCTACAAGAAATGTTTCCTACTAGAAATAAGATATTCCATGAAAATCATGATGAGAACAAAAGGAATGTGTATCATGATTTTAGAGACTCCAACTTTGGGTGGAAGACCAACCACATTCCAAAGATTGATATCAAAATTTTTGATGGAAAGGATCTAGTAACATGGATACTACAAATGGAGTAGTTCTTTGATCTACACAATGTGCAACATACACAAAAGGTATGCATTAAATGCTTATATTTAGAACCCAATCAATTTGTGTAGTATCGATGGCTTTGTTCTTGTAAATCACTAGTCGCTTAGACACTTTTTATGGAGGAATTGACAATACATTATGAGGATACAATAGGGCAATACCTTCTTTATCCAATTAATAAATCCCAAACAAAGGGGTTTAGTTTTTTATCACATTGAGAACTTCCAAAGATTGAATATCAAGGTAACTGATATTCTAGAGGAACATCTACTGATGTCTTCATATGGACTTTAAAGGATAACATCCAACATCTAGTTTTCCTTTGGGAACCTAAGTCATTAGAGAATGCATTTGGAGTGGTGAGGAACGTTGAAAGGAAAACGATGACAATAAGGAGTTGTCACTCCTAGCCTCCCATAGCCTACAAGGTTGACACCACAAAAACTGGAGGAAAAAAGAGCGAAAGGGATCTGTTACAGCTGTGATAGCAAATACAATAAAGTCCATAAGTACGCCAAGAATAAATTATTTTACATATATTTTAAAGAGGAGGAATAAAAGGAACAAGAAACATCAAAAGAAGAAGATCTACACTAGGAACCAACTCCAGGGGTTTATAAGAAAAAAACATGAACCAATGTTAGGGGTTCAAAAATTAAAAGACAAGAAAAAGAGCCATATTAAAGTGAAAGATTAGAAATATCACTTGAAGAAATAATTATCCAAGAAACAATAGAATATGGTCCTAAGTACATATGAAGAGGAAATTGTATCACTAAAAATTCATCTGGAAGTAGGAGGAAAGAGGAGGTTCTCATGACAAGTAGCTGAATGGGAAAATAAATACCAAAAGTTAGAGGCATAAGTAGTAACTTTGATAATATATCTTGAAATTTCCAAATCCAAGATGGATTTGAACCTTAAATTTGTTAAAGGGATAGAGACCATGAACAATGGTGTCCAAATATCTCTTGAAATTATGGCAATTTTGGGATACACGTATCCCCAGTAGACATCAAAAGGTGATCCCAACAGTAGATCCTCATGAAGCGAAGGTCCTCAAAGCTATGAAAAATAGCTTAAAGCAAAATTTAGCAAAGATAAAAGAAAGACAAATCAATGTAGAAATAATAAAATTGCTAATCTATCTAAGCTACAAATACTCCTCAACGTGGACCTATAAATCAAATAGCAAGGCAATCAAATTTAAATTGATCTACCCATGCACAATGATTATACAACTTTGGGTATCCTAAGTATATTTTTGTAAATTGTTTTGTCTATCATAATTTTGGACACAAACTTTTGAATTGTAGAATTAATAGTTTTGACAAAGAAGATGCTAAAATCAATTACTTTCAAAACTCTAAATCTAAAATTTCCTTTAATGGAAAAATAAACTCGTTCTCAACTCTTTTGAATGACATTGAGTGTTTCAATCATAAAAATTTTGGTCACAAGGTATATCTGTGCAGAAATAAGTTTTTTAATCCTCCTACACAACAAATTAGAGAGAAATCTTCAAATTAAAGAAATATAAAGAAGTGGAAGCAAAATAATGAGAGGACTAAAGAATGTGGGTTTTCCCTGTATGCACGTGACCAAGAAGGAAAATGGTATGTGGATAGTGGATTTTCTAAACATAGGATTGGAGATAACAATAAGTTCCTATTTCTAAGACAAAATGGAAAAGGCAGTGTCAAATTTGGGAATAATGCTCTAGCCGGAATAAAAGGAAAAGGAACAATTAGCTTGGATGAGAAGATCAAATCTTAAAATGTCCTATATGTGGATGTTGTTAAACACAATTTTTTAAGTTTGAACCAGATGTTTGATAATGGCTATGATGTGACTTTTTGTTCTAGAAGAGCAAAGAATGGTAAGTTGGTTGGAAAAACAATCAAAACCCTAAACAATGTGTATGTGTTTGATGATTCAAGAGTAAAGTGTAGTTTAATAAAAATAAATGAAACTTGGTTATGGAACAAGAGGATGGGGCATGTAAATTTTGACAACTTAGTGAAAATCAACAAGATAGAGGCAGTTAGAGGTATGCAAAAACTATCTACACCTAACATCTCCATAAGAAAGTCTGGTCAATTTGGTAAGAAGACAAGAGTGCACTTAAAAATAAAGGAGTACTCATCATCTAGACCTATAAAGTTGGTCCATATTGATAGTCTTTGTCCCACAAGGACACAAATCCCAGGAGGAGAGAAGTAATTTATTTTTTTCATTGATGATTTCACTAGAGCTACCTGGATACTATTGTTCAGAGAAAAGTCAGAAGCAATGAGTAAATTCAAAGTGTTCAAAGCTCAGGTTGAAATTGAGAATGGTATAAAAATAAAATGCTTAAGGTTTGATAGAGGGGGAGAATACACTACAAGGGAGTTTGGGGAATTTTGTGAAATGCACGGAATCCGAAGGAAATATTCAATTGCTACAACCCCTCGGCAGAATGGGGTGGTAGAAAGAAAGAATATATTTATTCAAGAAATGGCTAGAGCAATGATGGATGAAGGGAAGGTTTACAGCACATTTTGGGGAAAAGTAGCTCAATCTATTGTTTATTTGTCTAATATAACTTAGCTTCAACCTAATAGTGATAAAACTCCTTATAAGTTGTGAAAATGAAGGCCAACCTTTGTGAAACATCTCAAGGTATTTGGGGAAAATGTTGTATCAAAAGAAATGATAAAAAAACTAGGAAAATTTGATTCTTGAGTTGATGAGGGTATCTTCCTTGGATATTCCTTTAAAAGTAAGGGATACAAATGATATAATAAGAGAACCAAGAATATCGAAGAGCGAATTAATGTTAGGGTAGATCAATTCTTTCCTCATTCAAAAAAATCCAAGGAGAATGAGAAATTATATAAGGAAAATGATAATATTTATAAATTTGTAGAACCTAATGAGATAGAAGAGGAAGAACAGACTCCTCAAAGGCCCAATACCCCATCTAAGTATATGGAAAAGTAGTCTAGAGGGAAAAATAACCAAAGACAAGGAACTTGGAGTTCAAACTAGAAGAATATTTAAAGGCATCCCTAAACAATCAAACCTTGATTTTCTCTCTCAAATAGAGCCCAAAAATTTCAATCAAGTAAGTGAAGGTCAATTTTGGATTAAGGCAACGAATGAAGAGTTGGATAAAATTGAGAAGAACAACACTTGGGAAAAGTTCCCTATGCGAAAGGATAAGGATGTCATAGGTACCAATTGGTTATTTAAAAAAAAATTGAATGAAGAAGGGAAAGTAGTAAGAAACAAAGCTAGGCTGGTCTACAAAGATTAAGCTCAAGTATATTAAGGTATAGACTTTGAAGAAAAAATTTCCCCTGTAGCAAGACTAGAAGTTATTAGGATGTTCTTGGAATTTGATAGTCATAATAAGTTTAAATTCTATTAAATGGATGGCAAGTCAACATTCCTAAACAACAAATTAGAAGAGGAAATGTACATTGAATAGCCAGAAGGCTTTAAGCTATCAAAAGATGAAGATTGTGTTTGCATATTGAGAAAGGCACTGTATGGGATAAAACAAGCTCCAAAATCACGATACATAAGGTTGGATAAGTATCTACAACAAAAAGGGTTTAAGAGAGGAATATTAGATGGAAATTTATACATTAAATCTGAAAATGATAATTTGTTGCTCATTATTGTGTATATAGATGACATTATTTTTGGCAGTGATTTGAAACAAATGGGACATCAATTTGTTGAAGAAATGGAAAAGGTAATTAAAAATTTTAATAATTGGTAGCTACTTGCATATATTTTTCAGACTACCTTGAAACAAAAATACATTCCTCAAGTTGATAATTAATGTCTAGGTGATTATTTGTTTTATTTATTAAACAAATAATTTCCCCAACATTTTGGCATCGTTTCCAGGGAGGTAGTCAAATAGCACTACCACAATAACATTTGTTTGTAGATGCATTCCTGACTCCGAGAGGGTTGGATACTAAATAAGGGAGGTAAGAACCTATGCACACACCCTAATAACTTGTGGTGAGGTATACCCTCTATAGGTAGTTTCAGGTCATATAACATGCACTAATAGAATTAGGAAATTTTAAAGGTAGAATTTTGAAAAGGAAAAAAAAATAATTATGATTTCACTCAAGTGGCGATGTAAGCACCACCCATTTCACTGACCAATTGGCAGGAAATTTTGGAGGAGCCTTGGAGAAAAACATGAAGAACACCTTCTGTTTTGGAAATAAATGGCACACATTGCTACTTTTTACTTCCCTCTTAGAGATCTAGGAGGAGTGACACAAATGCACATAATTCCCCCATATGTTCTACCAAATTTTCATGGTTTTGAAAATGAAGATCTAGATACATTCTTATTCGAGTTTGAATTACTCGGTAGAGGATATGATTATTGTACTAATTCTCAAAGGTTGAAAATATTTCATCTTACTCTAAAAGGAGCAGCTCTCCAATGGTTCATGAGCCTTGGTGGGAACTGCATTCAAACATGGGAAAACATGAAGAATGTATTCTTGAAAAGGTATTAATACTATTGGAAGGCCAATGAAGATATTTTTAGAATTACACAAGGGGAAGGTGAAATCATGGAGGACTATGTGGAATGGTTTCAATACAAACTTCAAAAATCAAATCATAAGCATTTGGAAAAAGAGATCTTGAAAACACTCATTCTTAAAGGAATCAAATATATAGAATTTAAATTGAACGGAAAAGGTGATGCTTTTCAGCTATCATATGATGATGTTTGTGAATTATGCATAAGGTATTCAAGAGGAATCTCCAAGGCTGGTAAGAATTATAGAGAACTTTCTTCTTTCTTTTCCAAATCGCTAAAATAATAGGAGACATAGGAGCTAAAATCAATGATTTATTTGAACATTTTAAAATTTATTTTATTAGCTCTCTAAATTCACAATTGCATGTTTTGTAGGTTAAGAAAAATCAGGAAAATTTTAAAGAAGTGTTTTTCCCTCATTGCCGAAAGGAGCATCCCATGGATAATTGCTCTTTCTTACCTAGGATGAAAACAACGTATCAAGGAAATCGAGAAGCTACATCAAGCTCACAACCATGGAAACCGTGGCCTACATGTATGCTTCAAAACACTTCCTCTCCATTTTCTTACTTGTATAATTCATTATGGAATACTCCTGTGTTAGGGCAACCATATCAATCTCAATATAACCCCCATCAATATTGTCCACAATTTTGGCATGACTTATCTTATGATTACATGACTACTCTCCCTCATCTTGTAGTACAAACACATTATCCATATTATTCACCATCTCTTCAACAACATCTTTCTTAGCTATCAAAATCATCCACACAACCCAATCAATTACATCATCAAAATCCTCCATGCCCTACACAATTTCTTGCTCAATCCATTACATACCCTCACAACAATAAATCGATAAATCATGCTTAATGTGTTGAATTGCAACATTTACCCAACCTTCCCACCTGTTCTATCTCACATGCACCATTACAGAAAAATTATATTGTGGTTGGGAAGGTTTCAAATCCAAATAGTGCAGAAGTTATGGAAAAATGAGGTTTCTTCTAGTTTGCATCAACATGTCATTGAGATAAATAAGACATTAAAAACTCAAGAAATGCATGATATGACAAGTATGAAAAATCAAGAAAGAAATGACTATATTGAATATTGGTTTCACTCAATCATTTGCTTGCAACATCACTCCATACTTCAGCAATTCTTGGCACCATCCTTAACAGTGAAGGTGGTCTATCTTACCTTGGTATTTATTAACATGCATTTTTCAAATTCGCGTATGTATATCCTTGAGGCCTTATTTCGAAAATGGATCCACAAGAAGTACTCTTATATGTAAGCATATTTTAATTTTCAAAGTAGAGTAAGCTAGTGTAGAAAATAGAATAAACAAGGAGATAAATAAATAAATTTCTTTATGTGTAAAAATAGTTGTTTTTTTTGCAACACGCTATGAAAATTAACATCGGTGATCAATATTTGAATTTATTTTTGTATGTATATGTATTATATTGAAAAAACCATTTCTACAAACTATCAATTTCGATCACCAATTTGGAAAACATGTTTGTTTATCATATTTTATGGCCTGCGGGCTTGATAACATTTCTAAAAAATAATCAAGATAGTCATGTTTTGAGGGAACAAATGGGAATATTTTCAAAACATGTTTCTATGCTAATGATCTATTTATGTTTACCTTCTAATCCAATTTGAATAATTCAATTTGGATTTTAAACAAAAAGGTTATGACCAAAACATTGACATGGTGTCTAGTAAGCAGCTCAGGGACAAAGTTGGGACAGTCAATTTTTGTAGGCCTAAATGACTAGATATTGCAAACCTATTTCTATGGTATATTACCATATGAATATAGTTTACAAGAAAATTTTAATCACTCTATTTTGATATCGTATGATAAAGTTATGACCAAAATATTGACTGCCTACCGTAAATTAACATTCTTAAAACTTTGTTTTTATGACTGTTTACTAGCACATTTGACCCATCCATTCTTATTGCCTCCAAAACATGGTTCTATTGGAGATATATATATGAAAATAATTTAATCTACAATTTGAATAAGTTCAATCAGTCATCAAACAAAAAATGTATGCTTAAAATATCATTGTTGGTCTAAGCTGGGAAATCGAAAATGACTCTATTATGCAAGTTGTTATAAGTAAATTTGACACAACATCACATGGAATTAAAAAAAAAAAAAAAACCATGTTCTATTGGAGATATCCCTCTGAATTCACTTTCATTTGGC